>JAQMYL010000007.1:25273705-25295557 GCA_030014365.1 Clarias pachynema | reverse complement strand
TGTGAAGCTGCTTTGAGGCAATGACAATTGCTAAAAGCGCTATACAAATAAAATTGAATTGAATTGAATTGAATTAATGTGTTACAGTTTCCATAGCAACAGCTCATTCACAAGGACGTCTACAGCAGACACCAAGTTAATAATAATAATAACACTTCGAACCGTGGCGACTCATTGTTTTTGGAATTTTTGTCCTGAGCGAGTGAGACTTCAGCGACGTCTCTGCAGTTTATAAGAGGAACAGAAGCCGTCTCACTGGAGTGCGTGATGAGCGACGGTGCTTCCTACGAAATACAAGTACTCAAATTTCAGTTCTCTATTAAATGACCTTTTAGATGCAATTGTTGTTGATCAGCCTCAGATATAAACAATTCTGTACCGAGCGCAGAAGGTTCCAAGTGGCGCAACAGAAACGCATTAGCTATGACTGTATTAGAAGATCGATCCGCGCACTCGCTGTCAAGTTGAGTTTTAAGACTTTGGAGACGTTTGAGGAAATAAAGCACGTCGTCGTCATCGTTTCTTTATAATCCTACAGGTGGCGCACTCTGAACTATTTACACATTTTTATCCCGTGTGGGAGGAGTGAATTATTTTGGCAAGTTTGTTTAGAAATAATAATTATTGCAGATGAGAGAGATACGCGCTGATCAGTAACTGAATGTTAAACTCTTATATTTAAAGTTAGTTTGTATTGTTTAAATGCTGCCCTTGAGTTTTAAGTGTGAAAAATAATGTTATAAAGAACGAGCTACATTTAATTAATTAAACCTCAATTACTCACTCACTCACTCATCTTCTATACCGTTTAATCCTGTATTCAGGGTCACAGGGACCCGGAGTCTATCCCAGGAGGCTTAGGGCACGATTATTAACACCCTGGACAGGGTGCCAATCCATCGCAGGACACACACACATACACACTCATTTACACACTACAGGCAATTTGGGAACACCAATTAGCCTGACCTTCATATCTTTGGACTGTGGGAGGAAACCGGAGTACACGGAGGAAACCCACCAAGCAAACTACATGCACATAGAGACGGGAATCGAGCCTGGCCGGGAATCGAACCCGGACTAAACCTCAATTAATTGTTTATTAATTAAATAAAATCATTAAGCTTTTTAAAGGTTTAAAATGGTAACAAAATCAGGGGAACAATGTACAAATTATTATGCAAATTAGATGTAAGTGTCAAACATTAAATGCGTCTCAGAGCTCTTTGGATCACTGAAATGAATCTCAGACATCTGTGATAATTAGTCCAATTAAAAGTACTGAAGAAGGTTGTTCCACATTATTAAACAGGCCTCAGGTTTCAAGCCGAAAAGGGTCAAATAGCGCAATGGCTTGGACAAGGTGTGAAAACATTAGATATTTCACAAAAACTTAAACGTGATCATCAACAGGTATTTGAAGCTGCTGGTGCCTCTGGAGTCCCGCGAACCTCAAGGTGTAGGATCCTTCAGAGGCTTGCAGTCGTCCATAAACTTACTATTCGACCACCCCTAATCAATGCTCACAAGCTGAAACGGTTGCAGTGGGCCCAGGCATACATGACGACTAATTTTCAAACAGTCTTGTTTACTGATGATTGTCGTGCAACCCTGGATGGTCCAGATGGATGGAGTAGAACAAGGCTGCGACATCAACAAATTCAAATTCAAATTGAATTCACATACACAGTCATACACAGTACGATATGCAGTGAAATGCTTAACAAGGAGGTGCCGGAGTCATGTTTTGGGCCGGGGTCATGGGTAAAGAGCTGGTAGGCCCCTTTAGGGTCCCTGAAGGTGTGAAAATGACCTCGGGAAAGTATATAGAGTTTTTGACTGACCACTTTCTTCCACGGTACAAAAAGAAGAACCGTTCCTTCCAAAGCAAAATCATCTTCATGCACGACAATGCACCATCTCATGCTGTAAAGAATACCTCTGTGTCATTGGCTGCTATGGGAATAAAAGATGAGAAACTCATGGTGTGGCCACCATCCTCCCCTGACCTCAACCCCATTGACAAGCTCTGGAGCATCATCAAGCAAAAGATCTATGAGGGTGGAAAGCTCTGGGAAGCTATTCTGAAACTGTCCAAAAACTCACAAGTTCAATGGATGCAAGAATTGTGAAGGTGATGTCAAAGAAGGGGTCCTATGTTGAGATGTAACATGTTAGGGTGTTTTTGATTGAAATAGCTTTTGATTTCAGTAAATATGACCTCCGAATGCTGCAAATGCAACAAAAGCCCAATTTCAGTTCTTTACAACCTATAAAATGTTTTAACTCTGTTGTGCATAATAATTTGGAACAGTGTGTTTTAGGGTTGAAACGATTCCTCGAGTAAATCGATAACTGCTGTATGCATTTAAAAAATAGAAGTTTCTTCTAAAAAGAAAACCAATTAATCTTTGTTTCTCTTATATATTTTACATTGCTGTTTAATTAAGCAAAAGTACATTTTATCCAATTACTCGATTAAATTTTTGGTAGAATACTCGATTACTAAAATATTCAATATTAAATTGAATATTTGAAAATATTCAATAGCTACAGCCCTAGTGTGTTTACAGTTTTTTATTTTTGAAATAAATATTGTTATCATTAGGCGGTTTGTTCAATAAAATTTGAATTATACCCTGATGGTTGATGACTTGAACATTGACTTGTCATTTTTATTGACTAATTATGAAAATCAGAGAAAGACACCATTTGCGTGAAACCTGTATGTAAATAAAACACTAAGAATTGTGATGATGATTTGGGGATAAATTGTTAAACTTCAGATTAATAACATTATTTTCTTAACATCACGGAACAGGAGTGGGTGTTTATGAATGGGTTTAATGGGGCACGTTAGGAATTGGGTTTTATGTTTATTACTTTTTGTAATAGATTTTACAGGAATTTTATATTTATAAACACATTTATTTTAGAGACACAGCCGAGCGCGAGCCGTCACACATGAAGTCGCTACATTCAGTTCTCGCGCAAACCCGCTCACACAAAGCTACATGCTAACGTCTTTAATAAAACCCCAACCCGAGCGCTCACCTGCTCAATTCCGCTCTCACTGGGGGGCCGAACACATCACTGCGGTCAGGGTAGGACGATAATACAAATAATAATAATAATCTAAAAGAAAAACAATGAATCGTAAACAGAAAACTAAAAGCGTCAACAATACGCAAAGGAGGACGCCATTACCGTCCCACAATGCAACGCGGCGGTACCGCATTGACAAAACTTTATTGGAAAAGGAAAAAACGACAATCACTGTAGAAGAAAAACCTTACATCAATAACATCAATAAGAGAATATATTTATATATTTATATATAAGTTTATATATTGTTAAACTTAATATATATTAAGTTTAACAATATATATATATATATATATATATATATATATAGTTTTATGTATATTTAATGTACTATATATATATATATATATATATATACACATATATATATAATGTATATTTAATGTAATTTATACAGTCATATCTCAAGTCACAATTATATTAGTTCATACACATTAATGTTTTTTTGTTTGTTTTTTAGATTATAAAATAAAAAGTATAAATATTTGGGGGGGGGGGTTGTATTTATTTTGTATTAGTGAACTTTAATTAACACATTGCATTTCAGAATCTTCCTCCTCCTCCTTATTAGTGAGGATTTTGTCCTTTCTTCCTCATTCACTTCCTGAGCCTCTTTGCCAAATCCCCTCCCTAATTAACTTTCTTGCTGTAATTAACAGCCTGATTAAAGAGAAAAAAAGAGAGAAGAACATGAAGCATACCTTGGTGTTACCGGCTGTGTTAGGGTAGAGAACACACAGATTCAGTCTGAGGTGACCAACACAATATCAGTTCTTCTTCTAAATATTGTAATTTTTGCTTGTTGCTTATTTGTTGGGTGATCTGTGAACTGGCTGCTGTAACGTTATAATTTCCCTTTGGGATTAATAAAATTAGTTTTCTCTCTCTCTCTCCTGAATTCCCCTGTGTCCAGGTGTGAAACGAAGTGGCTTTATCCTCCATATTATTTCAAACCCATACAGATACACCTGGTGTCAGACAGGACAAATACTTGATTTTGTTAACCCTGATTACTTACAAAAAATGTTTTATGGTCAGATAACGGATCAATCATCTCTTTAGCGCAGTAACATGATTATGATGGTTGTGTTGATTTTACTCAAACTCCTCCCTAGATTTTGTGGGAAAAATCAGCCATGAGAAATTAAATTAATGTACAATGGGTGTTCGAGTCAAACCAGAACTTTTGATTGTGCAGAGTAACAGATTACAGTTCTGAGAGTAAAAACTCAATTTATTTCTCTATATAATCCCCTGCTACACTAATGCACTTATCCCAGTGTTTCATTAGTGCATGGATACTGTACCATCAAGGCAGAAAGTTTTCTCAGTACGCCGAAGCCATATCGTCTGAAACACTGGTCTTCCAGGAACTCCTTAAATAACTCTCAGTCGAGTTCCTGCAATGATGTTGGTGAATAATTGTGTGTACAGTTTACACAGACAGATGCGTCTCCTCCTCATGTTGGCAATAAGTTACCTGTTGATATTCAAGGATCAGGCGTTCCACTCGCTGAATGTTTCACATGAACGACTGCAGTGTGCTCCGAGCCACCTCAGGCCGGGAACATCACTAACGGACGTACAGCTTTCTTTAAAACATTTGCACCATTCACGTTTTACTGCGGCTAAGGGTCTCATCACTGTACTGTGCTTGAAGTCTTCTGTAAATGTCAAACAGTTTTAAAACTTCATTCACCAAACATTATTACACCGAAAAGTGTTTTGTAAGAAACTACTTAAATAATGAAAAGTAGTTACTTACAAAACACTTCAGGATATACTCTTATAGGAAGATAATCTCTTTGGGACGGTCATTGATTAGTTTTATTGGAAAAGCACCGAAATCTCTATATTATTCCTTCATTCGTGTTTTTCCCCCCCAAATGAAAAAAAAGTGAAAACTAGGTTTTTTTTTTTCCAATATTTGTTAAATAAATAAATATATAATTAGTAAATAAGTAGTGGCCTGTTTTTTGAAGAAACAAGGAAGATCAAAAATGGAAAGTTAACGCTCTATCAGATTTCCCTCATCTTTACTTTGAGTCCAAAATCAGATACTGTAAGTCCTTATCTGTTTTTTTTTTTTTTTAAGCATGTCAGGTTGTGTAATGTATGTGACAGAAAATTGACATGATCGAAATGTACAAGATACACAGATGCACAACACTTATTTCTAATATTCACCACACACAAAACATTGTGTGTAAATGTATTTTTAATAGTCTATAATCTGAGCATAAATTAAACCACCTCAGTGATCACAAACAGGTTAAATCTCATTTCGCTCCCAACGTACACTTCACTGAATGTAAAACAACATGTACATAGTGAACACATACAGAATCACAACACAAATGTACATTTACTACACGAGACGGTAAACCTGAACACGGGATATGGAGAGAAGGCAGGAACGGGAAACGTGGGCTGATCTGCATGAGGAGTCTGTAACGCTCCCTTGGAATAGAAAGGCAATTTATCTGAACATGAAGATGTTTCAAAGCTACACACTACCACTACTAAGTACCAGTGGTTGTTTAATCGGGGGGAAAAAATAATAATAAAATGCATAGAAAATTCTGTACATGAATACAGACTGTACGAACTGCTTGACAATTCGAGTATTAATGTTCTTGTACATCTCTCTCAACACCTTCACGTACCATCCTGCAGAAATCGGACAGAAGATCGAACTGTAGACCACTGGAACAGAAATGACATCTGACTGCAATAATATCTACGATCTTAAAATGAAATCATTAACATGATCTGAGTTAAACTTACAAGAATCATTAACATTTACATACTCGGCTACTCCAACTTATTGGTGTTTTAAAAAAACAAGCCAAATAAACAAGCGTTTATTATTTATATTAAAATAAGTCCATTAATGAGGCTGAACTGTGAATCCATGTAATCTCAAATAAACATTCTACACCATGAAAGAATTAAATGATACACATTAACACACCATACTTAAAGTCATAAATGGAAAAAAAAAATAACTTATCCTGGTGTTCATTCGTTAGCTGAGGATTCAATGTGTACAAATTAGCTAACGTTGTATACTTTAATACTTTAATTAAACTTCCCTTAAATAACACTTAGTAAAATCATTTACTGCATTATTTTATATACTATAAAAGTTCAGTATTAATATGTACGAGTACTTGTGATGTCCAACCGATTTGATGTTGTCATGATACCTCTGAGCCGATTCGATTAAAATTTGCGATTCTATAAGTATCATGATTTTATAAAATTAGCCCGATTCGATATTACATTTTCCTAGTTTTTACGATTTTAAACCTTTAAAAAAGTTTAACGAGGAATTAAATGTCGCCTGTAAATTATAAAATTATATATTATATATAACATCACTATAACACTACAAACTAACTGCAACTCAAACACAAGAGTTTAACATTTAACTTTAAATTAAACAAAAACCTACATTGTTACTGAGCAGCGCGTATCTCTATCATCCGCAATAATTATTATTTTTAACAAACTTAAATAATTCACTCCTACCCCACGGGATGAAAATATGTAAACACTACAGAGTGCACCACCAGAGACGGTGAGTCGAGTGGCTCGACCGGTTCATCTCCATTATTAACGTAAAAATAGTTTTTTAAAAATTGATTTGGGAGTCAGGATGGCAATACGAGAATCACCCCACTAAAAAATTGCGACGTTAATTAAAATACCTAAGAAACATAGGTATAGGTGTAGGTCTTTAATCACCGCTTAAGGATCGTCAGTGACTTGGCTGTTCGGACATCTAGAGGTAAATAAAGGAGGGCATATAGTCACATGCTTTAGTGTAGAATTGTAAAATAAACAAATAAATAAAATTAAAATTGTGTCTCTGTTGCAAAAAAATTATGCACATTCACTCAATATATCTCTGCATTATAAACTAGCAATGTGGGGAAATTTAATTTATTTTCTTCTTCTTTTTTTATATTTTAAATATAGAAAGACCATAATTTATCTTAATAAATTAACCTGACCCAACACCTTAAAACGAAACTTATAAAAGGCTGCATGTCTATATAAATCAGGGGCATTGTTTATTTATTTATTAATCAAAAACACAAATCAAAAAGCAAGGGCAGGCGAAATATTATCTGTAATAATAATTGCAGTAAATAATAAAAGGTATTAAGGGAAGCTTAATGTAAGTAATTTCTGACTGAGTGTGTATCTGGTTTAAGTGTGTCAAACTTTCAAACAAACTGATTACCTAACGTGGCCCCAAGAGGAGCTTTAACTGGAACTTAAGAAGTGTCTAAAGGTCACATGTTCATAAGCCATAATGTTGAAATATATCTGTGTCACATGCCATGTTCAGTCAGATTAAAGAGAGAATAGGAACAAGGAACAGAAGGTGACACACACACGTTCCAGTTTAGTGCTGCATTTGATCAGTCAAATCTTAAGCGAAAAGGCGCTGGTCTAAAACGAGGCACGGCCCGACCTCATCCTGCACTAATCCTCCTCCTGGTGCACGCGGAGAACGACAGAAAACTGGATAGAAAAAAAAAGGACAAGATTGTGATTCGACTCACTAGCATGAAAAGGGCAGTGATGGTCAGACGTGTGTACGCGTATGTATGTGCGTGATATCAGAAAGAGAGAAAAGTCCAAGGCCTCTAGATGAAAGAGAGAAAATGCTGCTTTGCCTGGATCCTGACCCGAAACCGATCAGACTGTCCCTGGGCCCGCTGTGTGCAAGAGCTCGTACCAGAGGGCGCTGTGCTGAGACGGGCCTGAGGAATCCAGGAGCTGCTGCGTAGTGCTCAAGATGATTTGTTTTCCAACATGTAATAACGATACATGAAGCCTACAACAGCGACGGCTACGGCAGGAATCAGCCAGGTGCTCCATGAACTGAGAGAGAGGGGGAAAAAAAACAGTCATGAGAGAGTATGCCTGCTAGATAAAGACAGACAGTAAGAGAGGGGAAAAAAAGAGACATGTCTAAGATCAATACTGTACAGTATGTGACAGAGAGAGAGAGAGAGAGAGAGAAAAAGAGAATAGATGAAATACAGACAGAAAGCAAGAGAGAGATGAACAGAATTGGTGAGGGAGCGAGACAGACAGAAATAGATTATAGAAAGAGTGTTATTGAGAGACAGTATAAAAAGACAAAATGAACAAGAATGAGAGAAATATGACAAGGTAGAGAAAGCAAGAGACAGGAAGGCATGAGAGAGTGGGAGAGTATACGAGAGAGACAGATGGTGAGAGAAAGAAGCCGATAGACGCAGTGAGACAGACTGAAGGAGACACAGAGAAAGTGTTTGAGAAAGACAGAGAGATAGAGTGATATGGAAGGGGTAAGAGAGAGACATACAGTGCCCTCCACAATTATTGGCACCCAGGGTTAAGATGTGTTCTTAAGCCTCTAATAAATGAATTTTTTTTATCTCACATTGAAAATTGTAGAAAAATCTAACCTTTAACTCAAATGAATTAAAAACAATACCAGAAATAAAAAATTCATGACTAAATTTTTTAAATAAAAATAGAAGATATCACCTGTTCCACAATTATTGGCAATTCCGATAAAATAAATGCAATTGATGTATTTTTGTAGTTTTTTTACTGTAGTTTTTAAAGTTGATCAGAGTATCAAGAAACTTTAAATTAATAATTGATGACTTCCTGTTTCCCTGTGGTATAAATATGACGTGACACAAAGGGCTATTTCTCTTATCCACTCTTCAACATGGGAAAAACAGAGAACAGCCCATTCAAGTAAGGCAGATATGTGTCGACCTGTCAGACATTGGCAACAAAAAAAACACTCGCCTAAACTTGCCCATATCTACAGTCAGAGGAATCATTTAGAAGTTTAAAATAACTGGAACAGTGACACACAAGGCTGGACGAGGACCTAAAGTTATCTTACCACCACGCCCAGTGAGGAGTATGGTGAGAGAAGTAAAAAAAAAAAAAAAAAAAAAAAATCTCCAAACGTCACTGTTGGAGAACTGCATCAAAGAGTGACATCTTGGGGTCACAAAGTCTCCATAACAACCACCAGACACTATGAACATCCCAGCAAGCTGATTACCAACAAGGAAAAAGCCTTTTCTGACCTACAATCACAAATATAAACGTCTGGAGTTTGCTAAGTGGTACTGGGACTTCAACTGGGACCGTGTGCTGTAGTCAGATGAGACTTAGATAGAGCTTTTGGGCAACAAACACTCTAAGTGGGTCCGGTGTAAAACAAAGATGAGTACGCAGAAAAGCACCTCAAGCCCACTGTGAAGTACGGTGGAGGATATGTGATGCTGTGGGCCTGTTAGGGTGAATGACATCATGAAATCTTTAAAATACTAGGAGGTTACATTGGAGGGGGGGGGGGGTGGAGTGGTCAGGACCAAGTATTAACATCAGGGGTGCCAATAATTGTGGCACACACAATTTCATGTTAAAAAAATCTTAAATATCAGTTTTTCCACTGAATAATTGTACTTCAATTAAAAGTTGGATTTTTCTCTCTTCTCATCATGGTTCTATATTGTTTAAAAAAAAAATATTAGAAGCCTAAGAACACATCTTAACCAGGGGTGCCAATAATTGTCGAGAGAGAGAGAAATGAAGACTGAGCTTTAGACAGAGAGAGACAGGGATGAGACTGTGTTACTGATACGACAGTAAGGAAGACCAGAAAATGAAGGGAATATGAGAGACAGAAAAACATAGACTGAATCTCTCACCTGGAATCTTTTGAAGTTGTGATATAAACTTCCTAAAGAAAGGAAGACAAAACATACATCACTGACATCACTGTTTTTACAAAATAAAAAAAACTCAACAAAACTGCTCTGGATAAAAGCGTTTGCCAAATGCCTAAATGCAAATGTATTTAACATGTCGTATCAGGAAACCCCACTTCAGCTGAACAGGGCAGGATCACGATTCAACATGTTGTCAGGGTTCCTTACCTTCTTACACTCATTCTTTCTGTCATCCTGCAAGAAAAAAACAAACAAACAAAAAAAAAAACAGGATAATTATCAAATTTAACAGACCACAATCAATCCATTTCTGTGCTCTAACACACAATGCTGTGTGAACCCAGTTAAAATGAATCTAATTAAAAGTCCACAATAAACACAAGAGAAACTGAATTTCTACTACAGTACATCAGTTATGGCTGTGTAGGTCAGACGATGAGATTGGCGTGTTGCGCGCACACAAAGATTTCGGAGGAGACAATCAGCACCGACGACGTCGCATCTACTTCTGTGCTCAGGTACGACATGGCTTCCGTATCTGATTCGATCAGTGCCCGAGCTGAACACAGATTCAGCTGTAGTCTACTATAATAAAAAGGAAGGGCCACTATGTGGCATTACTAAACCTCTGAGTGTTGCGGTACATTGGACGGTATTAGATTACGTGATACTAATAACTACAGTAGCTGTGCTCACAACTTCGTTCACGTGGAATTTAACTGCATTCGTTAAGAATGCATTCATTAAGTAGACTTCAAGTTCACATTCATAAGCTGTCTGTTAAATTATACATGTTGTAATATATATGCTAATATATGTTACATCAAGCTCGGCCAAACACACCTGTGAAATCCTTATTAATATTTTGAATTTGTATTTGTAGCATTTTGAGATTTGCTTCAAATATAAAGTGCATTATACATAAAATGTATTATTATTAAAATTCGTTCAGTACTTTTTACATGATGCATGCACAAACATCTTGTGTTCCACCAAATATGTTTTTAGAAAATATCTTCAATGCACAGACACACCAACTTTACTGTTTACATAGCTGATACACATTTATGAGATGAACTAATAATGTTCTGTAAAGGTTTGGTCAAATTATCATGTACGTTTTCGAAGGAGTTATGAATAGAAGAAACGCATGATGACAGACAAGGCAATGCGATGGACAGCAATCACTATGCATCGCCTACGCTTCACACAAAAAATGTCGCAACAAAAAGTCGTCTTGGGTATTTCTGGCCTCTACCTGGTGCAGCTCCCCGATGTAGTACTGCTGAAGCATCTCTCTGGCGTCTGTGGAATGTCCGACGTCCTCGAAGCTCTCGGTTGCATCCGAACCTGCTTGCTCCAGAAGCACTTCTTCACCTCCTGGATGCTGCGAAAAGATGTTTGGAATAAAAGCTCAAAATAAAAAATAAAAGAATAAAAAAAATGTAACACCTATGAATCGCGATTCACGTATCACCATGTTGACTCCAAAATTGCTTAATTAAAAACTATTTTTACATTTATAATAAAGATGAATCGGTTGATGAATTCAGTGACTTTGGAGCCGTTTGAGGAGGTAAAGCATCACCTGTTGTTATTGGACTTTCAGCTGCTCTCGTTGAGGGGTCGCCACAGAAGATCGACTGACCCGCACAACAACCTGCCCTGACACAACCCGATTGTATCCGGGCTTGGTTCCCGGGTAATACCCAACTAATACCCCAGTATGCACTGAGCACCACACACTCTTGTCCAAGTATCTATTATTGATCATGGACAAATCATAATGTGAAGAAACAAACCTTCTGCCTCTCTATACACAGCTCTTTCTCCAAATCACCTTCTGCCTCAGATCAAACAAGTTCCTTATGTTTGATCGTGACCACCTCAGCCTCAAGCTTTCTGAAGATAATATCATTGTTTCTTTATTACAGGTGGTGCACTCTGAACTATTCAAACATTTTATCGCATGTGGTAGGAGTGAATTATTTGCCAGGTTTAGAAATAATAATTATGACAGAACAAAGATACATGCTGCTCAGTATAAATGTTAAACTCTTGTATTTGAAGTTTGTTTGCATTGGTTAAATGCTGCGCTTGGTTTTTAAGTAAGAAAACTAATGTTATAAGAAAAGGCCTACATTTAATTACTCAAACATTTTTAAAAGCTTAAAATTGTAACAAAATCAGGGGAATTTTTTTAATATCATTTTTACCTCAGTTTAATTTTACATTTTTACATTAAACTGACACACACACAATTTCACAATATTTCTATATGTTTATGCTTGTACACCATATAATTCTTTTCTCACACCATTCCCATTTATTTACTAACTTCAGATACTTTAACACAAACTTTAAAAATTAACTATTACAAACTAATGATGATAATATTCCTACAATAATTTATGCATGAAGTTGTAGGTGTCACTATACACAACACCATACGAGTAGAACTATCTTAAATTTATATTTAGCTTATAATAAGACATCAATAATAATAATAATTTTACCACACCCAAAAATGAAATAATTATACAATTAGTTTGAAAGTATTTTTTTTATATAATTAAACACACTGCACTGAGGTTATTAAGCACGGGAAATAAATTAGTGTTAAAATCTTTTCACAAGTTATACGTCATGTATAAAATGGAAAGCGATATGACCAGGTAACGCGCGAGGCCTGGTCGCGCGCTGCTCACGAGCTCACCTTAACAGTTAAAGTCGCGTTATAGCAACAAGGAAATTTTGGTGGTGTTTAAGACATTTATTTATCCAAGCGCAGAGTTCTCACCTCTTCGAGGAATTTCGTAATGTCGTAAACTTTGTCGTGGATGATCAGCCACGCATCTTTGCTCACGTTATGAGCGTGAACCTCCTCGCGCGTGAAAAATTTCACGTCACCGTCCTCCGCTGGTAGATTATTTGAACTTGATTTGTTCTTCATTTCTTCACCCATGCTGTATGTCTTTCTATCTGTGTCCGGTTCTCACACCGACAACCCACACCAAACCAAACCGCTAGCATACACGGCTAACTCAGCTGTCAGAGTTCAACGGCAACAGCTCGTGCACGGGTCTGAACCAATGAGCAAACGGAGCTCCACGTCACAACAAACGCGTTTGTTCGTTCTCCAACAGCCAATGAGCGACTTTTCCTTCAACCAATCCAGCCAATCGGAGAACAAGCCAGGATCATGAGACCGCCGTGTCAGAAATATGGCCACGTGGTATTCAGAGACGCTTAATGTTTCGCGCATGCGCTTTGCTTCCAAAGAGGGAAGGGGCGTCCATTTTATTTTGTGATTGTGTAATTTTAGTTTTTTTGTACTTTTATTGTGGTAAACATTTCTCCATCAGAAATGCATTATAAAAATATAATTAGTCTTGATTTCTATCTTATTTAAGTTTTATATCGTAGTGGCATATTGCTTCAGTTCTTGATGAAAATGTTTGATGTTTGGTTTGGAGTCTGTCCATCTCGCCTTCTACTAGAAGTGAAATTTTAATAAAAGTAATAAAATCAGTGATTTAAAAAGAAAATGTGTTAATTCTTATTATTATCTTACAAAATAGAGGTTGTCACCGTATTTAGAAAATTGCACTTAGGATAAATGGGGAAAAATCATGTAAAATATATTATTCTGATTGATTTCTCTATGGCGGCACAGTGGCTTAGTGGTTGCCATTGTCGCCTTGCGGGTTCGATTCCTGCCTCAGGGTCTGTTCTCCCTGTGTTCGAAGGGTTTCCTCCAGGTTAATTGGCGTTACGAAATTGGCTATAGTGTGTAAGTGTGTACTGTATGTGCCCTGCGATGGATTGGCACCCTGTTCAGGGTGTACCCCACCTCTCCTGAGATGACTCTATATATACGAAAAGGTGGTATAGACGATGAGTGAGCGAGTGATTTCTCTATCTCAAATTTCTATATTATTTTTCTATTTGGAAAAAAAGCAAAATAATTTGTTATATTTAATGTTCAGATTTTAACTGAGCACTTACAGTACCATGTATTCACACAAATAATGATAGTGATGTACATTCACAACAGGTTTATTGGATGACATATAACAAGTGTACATGCTTGAAACTTTAAATTCACCATTTTGTGAATCATATGAAAACATATTTATGAAGAAGAGTGCTTACCAGCCCAACAACTGGAAGAGACAGACAAACACACACACACACACACGTATGATGTCACGTATTTATGCTGTGTCACGTAGGTCTCATACATCAAAAGAACCAGTCATTAACGTGGAAGTCATAGGTAGACATGGAGACAGATAGAGTCTTTCCGGTTAAACAAAAGGGTTCCATGAGAAAAGAGGTGTATGGTTGTATATTCTTCCGGGTAAAGATTATAGGGGCGGCACAGTAGAGTGGTGGTTAGCACTGTCGCCTTGCAGCTCCAGGTCCTGGGTTCGATTCCCCTGTTGGGTCTGTGTGCATAGAGTTTGCATGTCCTCCCCGTGCTTGGTGGGTTGACTCCAGGTTCTCTGGTTTCCTCCCACAGTCCAAAGACATGCAGATTAGGCTAACTGGCATTCCCAAATTGCCCCGTAGAGTGTGAATGTGTGTCTAATTGTTGACCAGTGGTCCTACCATAGCTCGTACAAAATGGAAATAAATACAATGGTCACCATTAGCCTCCACAGTCCCTAGTTGGACTACTGAAGTGGAAAGGCTATAGGAAGTGTTACCAGGAGTCAGAAAGTGGAATGAGGGGATTCTCATATTATATTACCTTAAAGGTATCAAACAAGGAGCTATTTATTTAGCTAAAAAGCTACAGTACTAGTCTGTAAAGTTCATCACATGTGTGTGCTCACACTTATATAGGATGTCTTTGTATGATACAGTATTTCCAAAAGAGAGCTACATGAAGATGTGTGGAGTGGAAGAACTAAGTTGCCTGCACAGAGCCCTAACCTCAACCTCAGTGAACACATCTGGGATTAGTTGGAATGTGTAATGACTTCTTTCCCAGCATCAGTCCCTGACATTATTAATTCCTGTAAAAGTAAAAGATCAAATCCTAACAGCCAGGCTCCAAAATTTGGTGGGAAGCCTTCCCAGAAAAGTGGAGTCTAATATCAAAGCAAAGGAACCTAAGGGGGAATACTAGATTAAGAAAGTCCAACCAAGTCAGAAACCGACCCTGCCGCTGTAATGGAAAAGAAATTAATTTTAGTCTGTAACCACACACCAACAATGTGATCAGCAAGGTCACCACTTTCTAGTAGGTGTTTTAAACCTCATCAACAACACTGCTGAACCTGATTCAAATAAACCTGCATATAAGTGTATATTTCTATAAGATGAAAAGGTCTATGTTTCAGTATATTTTGTGTGTGAAAAACGGAATCATATAACTAAACATTTTTTAGTTATATGACACTTTTGAGTCTATATGGTAGAGGTAAGGGAGGCATGTGTGCCATGTACGTAAGTGAACTGATAAGTAAAGTCAAAAATTTCAAGCATGACTCAGTAGGTTTTACAGGTTGTTAATCATCAACAACTCAAAATTATAGCAAAATTACCCAGTCAAAGTCTGAACCAAATCCATGTGGTTGGGATCTGAAAGAGTTAACTCTAATGGATAAGCTTAGGAAACAATCTGAGCCATTTTCCAAATTCATTTCCAGTAACCAAGAGTCATTTGTTCAGCGTGAAATGTTATAGCAATGTTCAGTTGCAGGATTAGTCAATGGGAGAGAGAGAAATTTATGAATATGAGGCAAGTAAACCCTAACTTACCAAAAAAAGTCATTAACACTGTTAGACTGAAATTAGTTTCTATGCAAAAAACATATGTAAACCTAATTTTAAAAAAAAAGTTTTATCTTTAAGACGGACTAGTATGTTTAAGTTGAATCAACGTAAAATTGACCCTTTTTCCCCCCCACTGGCCACGCCCTGATTTAAATTCTCATTTGTTAACTCTGGCAAGACTCAGGCAATTACACATTTTCTCATGTGGTAAGTACACCTGAAGTTTGATAGTGAAAACTAAAAGCAACAGGAACAGAAGCAGGGGAGTGGTGGCTCAACAGGCTTTGATTTGACTAGTCAGAAGGTCAGGGGTTCAAGACCCAAAACTGCTGAGCTGCCACTAAGTCCCTTAACCCTGTAGCTCCACGGATGTTGTATTTTTTTTTTATAACAAGCTTAGGTGTGTCTGAAAAGAAATTCTGTGTGCTGTAAGAGGTTACTGTAACAAAGTTGTGGCTTTAAGTAGCAACAACACACACTTAGTCCATTTGATTTAAATTGATGGTGGCATTTAACACAATATCAAAGTACAATCAACTTTAAAACCTGAGTTTCAAAACTTAAATGACTCGTCGCAGCAAGTTTCCTTAACTGCTTTAAATGAAGTCTACATGTCAGGGCTTAGAGTGAAGTCACATGTCATGTAGTCCATACTGTACCTCCTCTTATAGTCATATCATACATAAAGAGCACTGTTCCTAATTTATCATATAATCATAGCAACAAAAAAATACTTGACAATGTTCCGCCAACACAATCAACACTGAGTAAGATATTAAATGTAAACTAATCGTGACAGCTTTATAACAATGTATTTTCTTGCACTAAACAATCCTTCAAACTTGATTACGTTCAGTGTTGTGTAAATGTCCTATTCTCAGCCAGGTGTCTGCCACACCTACCCACCATAAGTCTTCATTTTTGATGACACTAATCTAATTTTACGTCCTCGTCAAGCTCGGTTTAGAGCGCCCGCAATAAAGACAGACCACCCACTCATCTAATAACGACAGGAAGGAGAAATATTCACAGGATATTTGACTGAGAGCAAAGTAAAAACCCAGACCTGCTCTATTTACAGTAAGTGTATAAAAGGAAAAGAAATGTAACCTGTTTCAAACAGTGCGAGATATAAATCCACAGCACCGCATAAGATTCTCTTCTGCTTCTTAAACACTTCCAGCTGTTTCTCATAAGGATTCAGATTTGTTGTGGATGAATCATGATGTAGCTGCTGTGTGCTTCACTGCCCGAGGATGTAGGTTTAACACTGAGACAAACAAGACAATAATCTATAACCTGGATGAAATCTGTTTATCGTTTCTTTTCCCGAGAAGTCAGGAAATGAAAATGTTCTTATGTGTTCCTATCATGTTAATGACTCCTGCTGGGCCTTTTAGTCACAATGTGCTTGTTGAATATACTTATGATTCATGTCCTGGTCAGATTTGCCTGGACTAAAACACTAATGAATGACAGAATTCCTAATAACTGTTGAATAAAGAGGAACATTCATAGAAACTGAACAGTGCTGAGGAGATTAAAAATGTCCTTTGCTTTTCAATGGTACACTATGGGTGAATAAAAAATTCTAATAAATAATAATAATAATAATAATAATAATAATAATAATAACACTTATGGATTTAATTATAAACTAACTAACCAATCAATTAATTAATTAATTAATAGCATGAAATAATCATATAACTCATTAATCAAATAATAAACAAACATAAATAAACAAGCACATGTACAACCATGTCATGGTTAGCACTGTGTCCTCGCACCTCAAGGATCGATTGTTCGATTCCTGCCTCAGGTCTGTGTGCATGTTCTCCTAGTGCTTGGTGGGTTTCCTCCGGGTATTCCAGTTAAATTCCTCATATTGAGTAAGTAAGTGCGTGTTTGTGTGCCCTGCAGTCGATTGGCACCCTGTCCGTAGTGTACCCTGCCTCGTGCCCAAAGTCTCCTGGGATAGGCTCCGGGCTTTCAGCTGCATAAACAGTTCACTGATATAGGAGATGAATGAATGAATGAATGAATTGAATTTCCACCGTGGCCATCATACCTTTTAAGAATCTTTAAAAAGACAAATATAACTAAACAGCAATAGGTCCAGCTCTTTTTACACATGGCCTATAGACAGTTTGGATATGGCAGCTGTACAGCTGAGGACAAAAAGCCCTGCACAGTATTGTCAAGGTAGCGGAGAAAAATCACTGAAACCCGGCTCCTATCTCTGGAACAGGGCTACAATGCCAGTTGTTCGAAAAGGGCACTTAACATCATAAAGCATTCTTCTCATGTGCACTTTCAGCCTCGTAGCGCACAGTGTGACCGCAAATCGATCTCTGCTACAGTATATCTATCTGATATCACCCAAATGAGGATGGGTTTCCTGTTGAGTCTGGTTCCTCTCAAGGATTCTTCCTCATCATGGCCTCATCTGCTCGCTCATCAGGGAGAAACTGATCATTATAAGTTTTACATATTTTCTCACAGTTTTTGAGCTTATTTCTTTCATTTTTTGATTCTGTAAATCTGCTTTGCAACAATGGCTGTTGTGGTTTCCTTGCACCTCCAGGGTCGAGGGTTCGATAAGCAGTTCACTGATATAGAAGATGAATGAGTGAATGAATGAATAAAATTTCCATCCCCGCCATCATATGTTTACATGGCCCTCTGGGAGGCGCTATGGAACAATAAAAGAAAGAAAACTAGGTTAAACACACCTTCCACCCTAGAGCAGTTTGTCCAGTGAAATAATTCAGAGACTTAAAGATATAGTAAGGTAGTATGAGGTAATAGTGTGTGTATTTCCTAACCAAGACTCACATGGTAGTAACGTTTTTATTATGATAATAAAATAAAGAAAGATTATATGACCTACATCAGGATAAAGTGCTTAGATAAATAGATAGAGAGCTAGACAAACAGACAGGTAGATAAAGAGGAAAAAAAATGTTCCTGAGCTTTATTTTTACTTTTTAGACTTTTGTTTTATATTATTCTCTTTAATAATTCCATATAGCTAATACAATGCATATATATATATAGCTATATATAACTACAGTATATAAAGAGGTATATGTTGTATTTAATGGTGTGCCAGTATAAACCGAATATTCCTGCTGTATAATATATAATAGGAAAGCAAGTTGCTATAATGGCGTTGATTTTTTATTTTTTTTGGTCCAAATGTACACGTGTTATCTCTGTTCATTTTTGAGTTTAGTTAATGATTTGTAATCAGTAATCAGTAATCAGTAATGTGTCCTTTAATCTTGGTGACTGAATGTTTGAGATATGTGTGTGTGTGTGTGTGTGTGTGTGTGTGTGTGTGTGTGTGTGTGTGTGTGTGTGTGTGTGTGTAGGTGTGTGTGTGTGTGTGTGTGTAATGTTAATGTAACAATGTACAGTGGTGGCTAAATATTAATACAACATATGCTGTGGCAGGTCGTTTACTTTCCGAAGCCGGAGCACGAAAATGAATAAAACTCTGTAATTCTCAAGTGAATTGTGAACTTCAAGTTTTTGTTCATATTTTTCAAGAAGCGATCAAGCAAGCATGGATTGAGCGAGTGACATTAGAGAAACATCAGAGCCCAGCCGGATCCAGCCGGTTTTGAAGAATAAAGGACTTCATACTATATATTAATTGTTGTGCAGCAATTTCATAGAAAAAAATTAATTATTCTTATTATCTTGATTGTCATTATTTGAAACTATTTAAAACTGTCACTAAAACATTGAACTTTTGTTTAAAAACTTTAAGCCAAAAATGCATACATAAAGTCATGTGCAAAAGTTAGCACCCCCTCTTTTAATTCTATGTTTTGTGTGTTTTTTTTGTGTAAAAACACAATAAATATTTTTATGTCTTTCTCTGAGCCCTGCACGGTCTGATCTTGGGGTGAATATGCCGGGACGTCCACTCCTGGGAAGATTAGCAACTGTCTTGAATGCTTTAGGACAGAGTGTTAATTGTTTGGAAATGGTTTTATAGCCTTTTCCATATTGATTTGCAGATGAACAGTTGCTTCTCTAAGACTGCTGCTTCTATCTATTCCCTCTTGACACTTTGTTAACACACACCCGAATGGTGCGGACCAGCAAACTGCCAAAACTTCTATTTTTATAGAGGTATAGAGATCTCCACACATGCCGCTAATCACTGATCAATTAATCGAGGGCTGATGATGAGAAGCACCTGGTTGCAACTTACCTTCTTAAACCCTGTGGCTTCACTTTTGTTAAACAATAACGGCACAGTGAAAAAAAGTTATACATTGTTTTTCGTCTGAGGATGTATTTGCCTAATACTGAGACTCGCTGTTGAGTTGACAGAGGGGGAACTAACTTTTGAACACGAACGTACAGTATGTGTAATGTACAGAACAATTGATGAGATTTTGCAGTATAACGTTGTACACTAGATGGCAGTACAGCTTCATCTAACATGATGTGTATCATCGTTGCTGTAAAAATCTCAATGAACATAAATGTAACAGTTTAGTATTGGATTCTTGTAAACAGCCTGAATGATTACAGAATGATCGGATGCATAAAGCACCCGAATTCACCAATTATATGCAATGTAAGCACAAATATGCAGCATTAATACGAGTAAAATTGGATTGCGAATGGAAGTAAGGGCAGGTCAGGGAGGAGGCCACATATTAGCCAGAATATTTCCCACTTCATGTACAGTACTTTACATAAATGGCCTGGATCTTATGTCCTCCCACGGTTCTTACTGCAGACTCAGATAGTCATCTCTGTCTTCCTGGAGCAGACAGCTGGGGATGTTTACACAGGAAATTAGATGGCCATTTTTGCACTCTCTCCTCCCAGTGCCATATGGAGTGGTGCATTATGATCGTTCTACGAGAAGACAACTCATTACACTGTGCCACAGTGGTATAAAAAAGCTCATGCGTAATAATTCATTCTGTTCAGATTCGGATCATTTCATCAGCAAAACAACCTTGTAAGAATATCTGCCGTTTCGTTACCTGAATGAAAGACAATTCATCCCACTGTTCTGCCTCTGTCTTCCCACCGGTTTGAGGTTACTGGGGGGGAAAAATGAAGCTGTGATAATGTGCATGATGGAGGTGTGCAGATATGAGATAAAAGCTTTTAATTATGATACTCAATGCCGGACCAGCTGTCTCACTGTGGAGTATAAGACAGAGGAATAAACAGAGATATGGGACACCTAACTCAGATATAGGACAATATACTGTACAATAAAGGAATAGTTATACATTTTAAGATAATAAGTAACTGTTGGTATGATAAAAACCACATTCATAGTTGGATGTAAACTACCAGTCTAAAGTTCACACACACCTTCTAACTCCATGGTCTTTCCTGATTTTGATTTCCTTCTACACTGTATAATAATGCAGAATCTGTCCAAAATATGTTTTGAGGTTGAGATGTGTCTGCTACTTATCCTTTTTGGTCTGTAAAGCCTTCATAACGACAAATTCACTAAATAAAACAACAGTGAATTAGACGGGGTGTCCAAACGTTCAACTGATACAGTAATGTAAAAATAGATGAATACAATGAAAGAACAATTTCAGGATGCATGCAATGTTCACACTGTACCATCATCATCTATATAAAAAAAGTAAAGGTCTGTACATTGATCAGAACTCGCTCTTTCAATGATATCTTTACATTTCATACACTGGACGACCCGAAGCCAATCTCAGAACAATTTCTGTCTGTATGTCTGTCTGTCTGTCCAGCCAGATTTTGTCACAGTATCATATAAAACAGAAATTAATGAAACTTTGCCAGTCCTTCGATATTTGCCTGAAGTTAAACCTGTGCCAGTAGAGGTGAAGTTATGAACAGCTTTGTGTCAGATTATAAAGTTGGCACAAAGACGCATGCATCAAACTGTGGGCGCGTCTTAAATCGATGGCTGGACGGAATTTATTGAAACTTTTGCAGTACTTAGATACCTGCCTTAAGTTTAACCTGCACCATAAGTGAAATCAAAATGTTGAGTAAACAGCTGAGTATGAACAGTTATGTGCCAGATTTAATAATCCACTTTTAAACAGGGAGTGTATTTGTTCAAGTTCAAGTTCAAGTTCAGGCTTTTATTGTCATTTCAACCATATACAGTTAGTACACAGTGAAACGAAACAACGTTCCTCCAGGACCAAGGTGC
>JAQMYL010000007.1:25222875-25233234 GCA_030014365.1 Clarias pachynema | reverse complement strand
CCTTTTATACTTCCTGGTTTGACGCCCGTCTTACTTCCGGGTCCTAGTGCCGGGCGTCGCTTGAGTGTGCATGACAATAACTCCCAGTTCAGGTCTGTGTGCATGGATTTTGCATGTTCTCTCTGTGCTTGGTGGGTTTTCTCCGGGTGCTCCGGTTTCCTCCCACAGTCCAAAACCATGCAAATTAGGCATTTTCAAATTACCCGTAGTGTGTGAATGAGTGTGTAAGTGTGTGTATACGTGTGTCCCCTGCGATGGATTGACACCCTGTCTCCTGGTGATAGGCTCCAGGTCCCCCGCTACCCTGTATACAGGATTCCTGATGATTTTCCATAATGTTTGAGATAATGTTAACATTTTTACTGTCATTGTTTCTGCCTTAGCAATAACACCATGACATCAGCGAAGCACACAACCACTAACTTCTCACAGGAATAATAAAATAAAATAAATAAATAAATTCAGCACCAACCAGGAAACCGGCACCACAATCACTAAACACAGTGCAAATATTTAATAAAAATATATTTCAAGTGTTTTCATAGTGAAGTTTTCTTCTAAGTATTGATTCTTTTCTGACCCCTGACACATTTTCCATTACACGAGACAGGCTTGTTTTGTATGATAAACTCACATGCCTACGCGTTCCACCCGAGACAACATGCAGAGATCTCACATGAAACATCCGAATGCAAAACGTTGCGAGCAGTTTGGTCTTGTTTGCCCCTCAGATGGTGAAATCTCAGAGGATCTCAGCGCTAAGCCTCAGCCGTCTTCACACCGCCTGTCGCGCCGAGAACACGATGAATTGAAAATGTTATTTCAGAACATTTTTTTTTTCTCTCTTGCATGTGTGACATTCTTCCATTTTGTCAAGCACATTCATTAATTCTTGCGCTAGCAGAATAGATAGAAGACATAGTGGGAAACGGTGCCGCTGATTGTTTCGCTCGGTTGTATATTGGCAGATTGATTGAAGTGATTTGGTCTGAAAAATGCATTCAGGTGATTGATGTGATGTGATATGGAGCGTTTAACGCTAGAATTTTTTTTTGTGATCAGCATTCCAGAAAAACAGGGCTCACATTTATCAGGTGGTTCCTCATTGGAGCAAAATGTGGAAAAGTGATTGCTCTACTATTACCATGGTATATATTTATATATATATATAGAGAGAGAGAGAGAGAGAGAGAGAGAATTTGTGGCTTGTGGTTTTCCAATGTTACTAAAATTCTAATTATATCAAAATAAAAGTCTAATTTTATTTGTCATGTACACAAACATATACAGTATGATATGCAATGAAATACTTAAATGCTTGTTTGTGACCTAAAAAAGAAAGATATAATAGAATAAGAAAATAGAAAAATATTTTATTCGCAATAAGGGAAGAGGAAACTGCACTAAGAAAATAATGTAAAATTTAAAGTCTACAGATTTACAGCTAAAATCAAATAAAATTAAAATAGCAATATATATAAAATGTATAAAATATACAGAATGTGCAATATAAAAAGCTATAAAAGGGTAAAGATATGGCGTGTAGGTATGACAGCCACTCTTTCATTTTTGTGAAATTACATTTCATAATGAAAGTCGACAATGGTGTACTAAAATATTTTTACTTGAATTAGATTTACAACTCTTTTAAACATATATGACCACCGTACACACCCAAATAAAGACTGAATAAAATGTATCACACTGAAGGACATTATCATATATGTAGCTCTGGTTAGGTTGTTGTAAAGCTCCTATTTTATGAGAACATGTAGTCTATTAAGACAAAAACATAAAAAGAGAATAGCTTCTTATTGCATATGATAAAGTTTGTGCAGCGGTGTAGAAGATTAATTGAAAAGATAAAAGCCTATAATAAAAAGAAATAGCTGTAGAAACTCTGTTTAAATATTTATTAACAACAACAGCAGAAGTAAATACTGTAATACAAAGTAGTAGGAAAAAATCTGCACTAGAAACAAAGAGCAAAAAAGATCAAAGTGTTTTTGTCTAATCGATTAAAATTAATAAAACTTTTAAAAACTTGATTTTTTGTTTCTTTGTTGTTTTTTTGTTTTGGATTTATAAAGTACGCAGACGCCAGGCGACATGATTAACAAATAGACAACTGAGCAAATACTTTTGAGCTCATGGGAGTTGTACTGTAGTGTCCCAGTGTTACATTAAGCAATTAAGATCTGGGAATCACCATCTGATACAATACTAACAAGATACCCAAGTACCGACTCGATTTGTATTGCAATTCTGTAAGTATTAAATTTTATAAATATCCCAATTCAGTATATTTTTTTTCCCTCTGATTTTTTTTTTACAATTCTCGACAAACTTCACAAATAATTCGCTCCTCCTGCACAGGATGCTGTGCTGCCTGCCAGTGTGTGAATAGTTTAGAACACCACATGTACTGTAGGATTATAGAAGAACAGCACTATTCTACCACCTCAAATGCAAGAATATAGAAATTAAAGCTTTATTTAAAAAAAAATTTTTTGGGTCCAGTGTGAATTGGTCACATGAATTGCTACACAAAAGTATCATGGTACATCACTCAGTCGATTTTCCCCCATCTCTAATATCCAGAATACACACCACTGCTGAAATCCACGCGGATTGGTGGGTGTTAATGCCAAGCCCTGGTAACGGTATCACAGAAAATGTGACTTTATAACTCACTCACTCATCGTCATTACCACTTAATCCTGTATTCAGGGTCACAGGGAGCCTGGAGCCTATCCCAGGAGACTTAGGGCACGAGGCGGGGTACACCCTGGACAGGGTGCCAATCCATCGCAGGGCACACACACACATACATACACTCACACTATGGGAAATTTGAGAACACCAATTAGCATAACCTACATGTCTTTGAACTGGGAGGAAACTCACCAAGCACATGCAAACTCCATGCACACAGAGACGGGAATCGAACCCAGACCCTGGAGGTGCAAGCTGACAGTGCTAACCACTACACCACCATGCCGCCTGAGTTTATAACTAAATGACTCAATATTGGGTGAAATGATGGCACTAATCATGGTTGTAGGTCACCTGTTTTGATGATGAAGTATTTTGGTCTAAAAATGTAGATTTTTGTGGATCAGGGTCACGGTGGATCCAACGTCCAACCCAGTAACATTATGTTTGAGGTGCGAATACAGCCAGTCCATCAACCAGTCCATCAACCAGTTCATCAGCCAAGATCAAACAGGTGACCTTGGAGCTGTGGCGCCGCAATGATACTCACTGTACCACCGCGCTTCTAGTATTATCAAATACACTATTGTAAAAATAGCATATTAATCCTTGATTGCAATGATTGCAGGCAGATTCAGACCGCCCTATAATCTCACTACAGAAGTAGCATAGGGCTGTACATTTTACACAGGAAAAAGCACATGTCAATGTGGATAACTTTGGAGAGGTGATGAAGCAGAACGTTCTTCCAGGACACACACACACACACACACACACACACAAAACAAAAACAGTGAGAGTGAATTGTGGGAAAGCAAGGTCAAGATGAGAAAGTATGATGAGAAAATAACAGTAAGATTAAGTTGATGCTTGCACTACAGCTCTCCCTCCTCACTGTGTCTCGCTAACCTAGCTTAGCTTTTGACAAATATGAGTGAAACACTACTGTTTCTTCTATATTTATGACCACAAATGACCAACTGTAATTATAAAGTCCAGATCTGAATAGCAAAAACCATGTCATGTGTGTGTACATGTACCATACTGCAATGGATCAAGTCAGTTTGGACCAGTCTAGACAATATATGGGTGTGATGGCAATCCTCATATACTGTAGGGGCACTTCATTTTAAAACTTAGGCATGGTTTAGTTACAATTCTGTATTAATGGAAGATGGAAAACAATAGATTTACAATGATTACTGTTTACATTTTTTTTTATTTAAAATGTTAATAAACTTGAGGATAAATGGGAATATGGATGTATCCCGGTCAATCAAACCATTATGACCACTCATCTAATATTGAGTAGGTTCCCCTTTTGCCAACAAAACAGAATTGACCTGTGTGTTCTGACTCCTTATTATCTGAACCAGCATTAACATTATCATCAATTTGATCTCACAGTAGCTCTTCTATTGGTTCGGACTGTATGGGGGCCAATGCGGGCTTCACTCCCCATGTGCCTCAGTGAGCCTCGGCTGTCCATGACCCTGTCGCAGTTCACCAATTTTCTTTCCTTGGATCACCGTTTGTATGTCCTGACCACTGCAGACCAGAGACATCCCACAAGAGCTGCAGTTTTGAAACTGACCCAGTCCTCTAGCCATCACAATTCAGCCCTTGTCAAAGTCACTCAAATCCTTATGCTGCCTAAAATATCCCACACATTTCTAGATGCCATTGTAACAAGATATAGTAACTGTAGCTATACTGTGGCAAGGGCCAAATTGCGATGGCTAGACGAGCAGAATTGCTCTAAGGAAAGGTCATGGGCGGCCAAGGCTCACTGATGCACGCTGGCCCGTTTAGTCCGATCCATTAGAAGAGTGACTGTATCTCAAATTACAGAAAAGAGTATGTCTCTTAGGAAGTTATACCTATGCAGTATTCACTACAGCCTGCGATGGATTGGCACCCTGTCCAGGGTGTACCCCGCACAACTTGTGCCCTACGTCTCCTGGGAAAGTCAGTTTTAATGAAGCTGATAAATCTGATAAAATGATAAAATTAGTAAAAAGAAATGCAAAAAAAAAAACAACATTGTATTAGTAATGCAAATAGTACTGTAATAGTAGTTATTTAAAATTAACAGGTGAATGGTAATAATCAGAACATTGGGGTGTCAGGTGTGACTGTGTGGCAAAGGCCAATGCTTTACACGGCACTCAGGACAGGAAGGAGGACCCATTGGCTTACGGTTCCAGAGAGGTCAGGATCGGCCGGCTCTGATCGTAGGTGACAAAAAAAACGTATTCCAGAGAGCATCGTGTAGGAGATGTAGAGGGCTGAATACAAATCATGCAAACAGGAAAAAGTCACCACAAGCCATGAGAACGACTTCATAAAGTTTCCTGAACTCTTACTGGAATAACAGACACTCTTCTTCCAAAAAGACATTTCCTTAGAAGGTGTTTTGATGATGAGAATGGTGTAGAACAAAAGCTGTTGTTTTTTTTCCTGTATATTCCAAACACTCCTTGTCTACGGGCTGCAGTCAGTCATGTCTTTGAACTGTAGGAGGAAACCAGAGTATCTGGAAGAGTTCTAACAAACACAGGGAGAACACGATTCAAACCGACCATCCCTGGAGGTACAAGGCGATCCCGCTAACCTCCAAGCTACCATGTGGTAAAACTAGTAAAAGTGTATTTAATTGTTGCATCATTCCTGATATTTCCTGAATTTTTCTAATGCATAAGTAAAGGAGTAAGGAGTTACTTCTTGCCTCGAGAGCTTCGTTATGAAAGAGCAGATTGCACATTTCTATAGGGAGGAGGAAATTATGTGAGAACATTGGACCCAATCAGCCTGGATGACATTTGCTTGTTGTCCAGGTGTCCTCTCTCTCTCTCTCTCCCTCTCTCTCTCCCTCTCTCTCTCTCTCTGAGCCTTTGGCTGACCTGTTGTCCTGTGTATCCTCATGTCTATGGCCAGGTAGGAATGCACTGCATTATGGAAGGTTGCACATAGCAAACAGAGCGAAGCGTTCATGAACAGCAGTTCAGCGTCCGTTGGGTTTCATTGATGCTCAACATTCTCTCCAAACTAATGTGAAGACAGATGGCTGATAAGGCAAAGACTAACATGGAGTTCTCCCAAGCAGAGCTGGATGTCCTGCATGGATTGAAGACCTGATGCTTTTAAAGTTCATGCACAGAATTAAAACCTGGAAGGACATGTGACATTTACTTGTTTTTATTAAAGTACAGTGTTGGGGCTATATGTTTATATGAGCAGGAAATCTATAATAGTCATTTTACTAATATTATTTGAGTAGAGATACATACAAATAAATGACAGGTGAAATATAAATGTTGATAAAGGTTTTTTTTTTTTTTAATCATGTGTTAAAGACTATAAGGTTCTCGATCAGACTGACCTCTAGTAACTCGTCCATGCTGACCCTAAACCTGTTCAATAAATTCAACTATTGATTGCGCAAATAAACTCAGTTTTACTTGTTAAGCTCAGAATGTAACTTTTCTAAATACAGTTATGTTAAACACAGTCTGATTGTATTGGATTAGTTGCTCAAACAAACTTGTAACAAAGCTTCACAACTATTAAAGACAATCTCATTTGTTTTCTCAACAATAATCAATAATCCACTCTACCTACATCACTGTTGAAAGTAATAGCTTCCATCTTTATTCATGTGAAACAGTCCATCACTAGAATATCATCTGCATACCAAATCATATTAAATCAATTTCCTTTGGACCGAGAATAATTCTTTACTTTAATTGTATCCTTTGGCAAAATTTAATTCAGTTATATGCTTGAACTGGGATATTGGCTTCCGTGATTATTATACCATTTTTCATTACATTGAATAAGGAAAGTATATTTTAAAAGTCTTTGAGAAACTGACAAAGAAACAAACACCAGGAACAGAAAATAGATATAGAAGAAAAAAGTGGGGAAAAATAGAGAAGGAAAAAAGGGGAACCCTAATAGTCGGACCAGATGATATCTGAGTGCTGGTTGAACGCTGGTTCCAACACTTCACCATCATCTAGTGGAGCTTAGAACACTTTAACATCTTCACCATTTCATCAACTTTTAACTTGATAAAGCTTTATAATAAATCCTTGAATTTCATGAGAATTACAATAATTCTGTATCATTTCAACACATTTCATACTGTGTAAAATTTTACACTGTTAAATTAAATAAGTGTAAGAATTTACACTACCAGTCAAAAGTTTGGACACACCTTCTATTCAATTCAATTCAATTCAATTTTATTTATATAGCTTTTAACAATGGTCATTGTCTTCAAAGCAGCTTCAGATTTTGTTAGAAAAGAAAATAATGCAATGTTTCTTGTTTACTGATTTATTTTTTATACATTTTAAAACAATACTGGAGATTTCAAACCTATGAAATAACACATGTGGCATTAGGTAATTAAGCAACAACAACAACAACACCAGTCAGTTGTATTTTTAAGATATGAAGGTCAGCTGTTCTGGAACAGTTTTTCCAAGAACAGTATTGTGTCAAATGCATTTGCAAAACCCATCACAAGCACCATGATGAAACTGTCTCCCATGAAGATCTTCCCAAGAAAATCAAGACCAAAACAGAGCATAAGTAGCAGACACATCTCAATATCAACTGTTCGATGGAGATCATTGCAGATTTTGGATGCCTTCAGCATTGTTTTACAGTGTAGAAGGAAATAAAAATCAGGAAAGACAATGGAGTTAGAAGGTGTGTCCCAACTTCTGACTGGTTCTGTAAGTTTTATGACCCTGGGTCATCTAGAAGTTCTGATCTGGCCATGGTTCATCTCAAGCCGTGTCACTGGGCCAGACAGATTCCTCGTATTCAAGTCAATTTTCTAGGCTCCCCAATCAGATAGACTAATTCATTCAATATATGAAACGAGGAGCCTGGGTATATAAGAGAAACATGGTTTTGAAAATTGCACTGAAACAATAAAACATCAGGGCTTGTTGCTAATTAATCATGAACTAAATAACTAATCCATAAATGGGAAAAATGGCGGTCTGGCTGGTGGTGGGAACACGTCTACTTACCTCAATTACCACAAGCTTGCTGGCTTAGCTTTAGCTTAGCTAAAATACTATGGTGGCTAATGTTAATTAAGATGCTAATGTTACTTTGCATTTCATTGAACTCCGTCATTCTTACACGTCATCATGTGTCTACTCTTGTTTTACATTTCTTGTTTTGAGTTAAACTACAACAATTCCAGTTAGCGCGTTAGCTAAAATGCCACCTGCAACACAGCTGTAACTCAAATTGGCCACGCCCCTAATTATGCATAATTTTATGGCCCGAAAATAGGAAATCTAGCTATGAAGACCGTGTTTAAAAAAAAAAAAATAATAATTTATGGGGTTGTGGGGATTGACTCACTTTTGGAGCCAGCTTCTACTGGATAATTGAGGAACTGCATGTTTTGGCACTTTCCCATGACTTCATTTTTTTAACTCGGAGGTTGCCCCTTGGCTTAAAGTGGCCAAAATAATATCAAATGATTAACCCGATGTACATGCTGTAAGCACATTGTAAAGAAAGCATGCTTTTTTAGCTCGTTATCTTGTTCAAATAATTTAAAGTCTTGCATTTATGTCTTTAAGGTCATCCAATAGTTCTTTGAGTGCATTTACAGCCAAGTCATAAAATTCACACTGGACTTAATGTTGTTTCTCACTTGAGCCAAAACAAGTCAGATTCATGTGTAACTAAGACAAGCCTCTGTTTTTTTTTCCCCCCTCATGTGCGCAACTCTCAGATATATTCCAAATACTTTCTAGGTCTGTGCATAAGAATACAGATGTGTGCAATTTCTGTCTTAAATCGTATGTATAACTCAGCTGAATAGAGCCCAAGGTTTCCTCATTACTCTGTCTCAGAGTGTTTTTGCTTGCTCATTAGTGTGTTCATGGTGTGCTCATTAGTGATCTCATCCTAGACAAGGACAGCTGCTTCGTGACAGTGTCTATCATTAAAAGTTGTATTTAATTTATTTTTATTTGATGCAACACCATTAAATGGAATCCAAGTTCGTGAAGCAGAGATTTGAGAAGCTTTCCCTGTTAAACTAGGTGTTTACAATTATTTAATTAGATAACACACAATTATGCATAATTACAACGTCTTATGTACAATCTGCAAATTAACCGAGCATTTTATTTCTGCCATCAAGTAGTTTTTTTTGTTTGTTTGCTTGTTTGTTTGTTTTTGCATTTAAAATGTACATCGTGTCCCAATGACGCATTAACAGAAATTTGTATACAACAACTTTGTGTTAATCCAGAGTCAATACCTCATTGAAAAATAAAACCCTCCCACTGGGCTTTATCTCTGCATGCAGTCTGGAGTGCACACTGAGTGTAAGAAAAGCCGACACCAACACTCCTGATCGCTTCCTGACAGAGAGCCGAGATGGAAAACATTTACATTTGTATTTATATCTACAGCATGTCGGAGATGCTATAAGTCTTTTTTAGCTCAAATAGGCCATGCTCTAAGAATACCACAAAGCTAAAAGATTAGAGAGTTACTGCACCAAAGAAAAATCAGGAGATGAGTCAGCGAAGAAAGTTTATTCCTTCACCCAGGTGTCAGGACTGAGAAGAATTTTGATGCCTGTCTTCGGTGAGAATTTGAAGGTCAAGTCAAGTCATGCTTGTGCAAGAGAGAGAGAGAGAGAATGTGGTGTAGAATAGTTTAAGATTGTTCTGGTAGGTGTGGATCTGCTTTTTGGCTTTGTGAGCAAGCGTTTTAAATTTGGAAATTGGGATTTGGGAGAATTTGGGCTAAACTGCAACAAGAAGACCGGTCAGAAAACATACACACAAAAAAAGACTAAGTGAAGGGAGAACGAGTAATGAGGTTGAAATGAAGTTCCTCCTTAGAGCTTTTAGGATTCTCAGTGGGCAATATAGGAGATTTGGGCACCTCATAATGATTCACCCTGGTCAGGTCCCTCAGTAGTTATATGTGGTACAGTATGTCTCACTAGACCAGGACCAGGACATCCTGGATAGGATATGTTTTAGAATTGGATCAGTACGGCCTTAAGATATGCCAGGATGTGGAATCAGTGGCTGCAACAGACACGTCTAGGCTTGTAAAGCTACGTCTCAAAGCTTCTGAACCTGTTGGCTCCATGATATCTCAGTGTTGGCTTGGGAATGTCCAGGGTTAACCCAGAATTTTTTATATTTGGTTGAGACAACAAAACCAAAAACAAAATAACAAATCTGAAAACTCAAGACATAATGAAATATCTAGTACTGTATGAGACATCAGTCATGTAAAATATACAGTACAGGCAGTACTGCAGCCTCACGGACATTTAAATGCTGCGAGGCTGTATTTATACTGCCTGCATATTTTGAGTGACAGATGTCTCTTTGAATCAGTGATAAGAATTTCGTTTGTAAACAATACCTACTTCTTTCGGTTTGACTGAATTGTTGTTGTGTTTTCTTATTATCAACAACATATCAACATCAGTTTTGTTAATTTGTATTTGGTTTTGTTATTGTTTTTGAATTTGTTATTTTGTTTTTGGTTTTGTTATTGTTTTTGAATTTGTTATTTTGTTTTTGGTTTTGTTATTGTTTTTGAATTTGTTATTTTGTTTTTGGTTTTGTTATT
>JAQMYL010000007.1:25212616-25222775 GCA_030014365.1 Clarias pachynema | reverse complement strand
TTTGGTTTTGTTATTGTTTTTGAATTTGTTATTTTGTTTTTGGTTTTGTTATTTTGTATTTGGTTTTGTTATTTTGTTTTTGGTTTTGTTATTTTGTATTTGGTTTTGTTATTGTTTTTGAATTTGTTATTTTGTTTTTGGTTTTGTTATTTTGTATTTGGTTTTGTTATTTTGTTTTTGTTTTTGTTATTTTGTTTTTGTTTTTGTTATTTTGTATTTGGTTTTGTTATTGTTTTTGAATTTGTTATTTTGCTTTTGAATGTGTTTTTTTTTTTTCATTTTCAATTTTGAATTTGTTTGTTTTCAGTTTTGTTGTTTTATTTTTGGTTTTGTTGTTCATGTTTTTGAATTTGTTATTTTGTTTTAGGTTTTGTTATTTCGTTTTTGAATGTTTTTTTTTTTTTTTTCATTTTCGATTTTGAATTTGTTATTTTGTTTTCGGCTTTGTTATTCTGTTTTTAAGTCTGTTATTTTGTTCTCTGTTTTGTTCTCTGTTTTGCACTTCTTGACCACCGTACCTAACTGACCTCTGTAGAAAGCTGAGTGAGCTCAGTTCCCTTTACTCCTGAGCTTCCTTTCAACTTCTTTATTACATCATCCCACTGTAACCACAGAAGTGATCTTTATGCTGAACACAGAGGTGACAATCTCTAAAGAAACGTTAATGACGTATCAATACTTCTAGAGTGAACAGAGTCAAATCCACCACTAGTGCATCAATAGATCAATAATATGATGTCAGAATGGCTTTGAGTACTTTGCTTGGGTACTTGGGTTGAGAAATCCACTTTGCTTTTGAAAAAGACTGGAAAAGACTTCTTTTGAGCACAATCTAAAGCATTCAAATAGTTCTTTTTTGTCATTCTGACATCTTTCCAAGATCGACTTTGTCTTCCAGAGCTCTTCAATGTGCCACTTAAACTGCCTTGTATAGGATTTCGAACTGCACATTGCACAAAAAATACACACTGAAACCTTTCATGAGTTCTTTAGCAAAAATCATACGTATATACACCATAGGTAAAGAATGTGCATGCAGGTGTTTCATTTTTCACAGGTGCTGTTTGCTGCTGAATCTTTATAACCTTTGAAATCCATTCTCATCTGAATTCCAGTAGTGGCCATTGGACAGACTAAAAAAAGCAAGTGAATGATGGAGCTCTCAAGAGAACAATAGAGAGAGATATTGCTCAAAATGATGGGCAGGGAGCCAGCATTGATTTCCTTTTCTCACTCAAAGAATCATGAACATCCCACTTATAGGTGATAAAGCTGAAAGCTGGTGGCACGCAGCGAGTGTTCCCGAGTAGCTCCTTTCCCACAGCGGCTTTGTGTTTGCTTTCCACAGAGACGCCATGCTGACTGGCTTTCTGCTCCAGATATTGGCAGCGAAATTAAATTGACCATGCGGGTGGGTTTGGCATGGAAGGGGGGAGTCTGTGAATGTGTCGTTCTATGACTTGTCAAATCTGAGAGAAAACACCTGGCCTAAAGCAGGCCTGCTGATCCTAAATGCGTTTTTAACAAGGAGCCAAATCCAGCACGGAGTGTGATTTCTCAAATCCGCCCTGCAGACTAATTAGAAAGCAATTCATCGAGCAATTGTAAAGTAAACACAGGCAGGAAGAAAACTAGATGCACCATATTCTTTTGCTGATAAAACAATGCTTTTTGTGTGCGAATAAAACAGTCCTTACAGTTAGTTACAGAAACAAAACATGATTGTGCTTTTATAGGAAAATAATCAACAACAAGATTGTGTAATGAAGAAACTGTTTACAGCCTGAACTGTTTTATACTTTTAACGCCACAGCAATTATTATTATTATCCCTTAACAATGACTTCTTTTATCAAAAAAATGACACATTGTACATTTTATCCATTCATAGTTACATGTTGCAGATGAAAACAACATGTTTTGTTATACTGTAGGACATGTGATGTACTGTTACATCACCAGCCTATTTAATCACTTGAATTATTGGTTTTATACTATAAGTCTACATATCAGGGAACAGTCAGTAACTTCAACAGAATGGACTTTGTTAATGCATTTCTAGTTATACAATTGCACAACCTTATAGAACACAATTATAGAAAGGATTTATTTATGATCATGCTATCCGGTATTGCCCAAATAAGGATGGCTTCCATTTGGAGTCTGGTTCCTTTCAGTGATTCTTCCTCATTTCACGTCGTTTCAGGGAGATTTTTCTTGCCATGATCCCCTGTGACTTGCTCATTACAGACAAACTGATAAAGTTGTATACCTTTTTCACTTTTTATTTCTGTTAAGCTGCTTTCCATTAATCCATCCATCTAGGGAGCTCTGTAGTCCAACTAGGGACCGTGGAGGGCAATCATAACCACTGTATTTATTCCTATTTTACGACTGTGATAGGACCTCCGGTCGACATTCACACCCTACAATTAATTAATTGGGAATGCCAATTAGCCTAATCTGCATGTGTTTGGACTGTGGGAGGAAACTGGATTACCCAGAGGAAACCCATCAAGCACGGGGTGAACATGCAAACTCCATGAACACAGACCCTCAACCCTGAAGGTGCATGTCGACAGTGCTAACCACTACGCCACTGTGCTGCCAAAACTGCTGAATGAAATTGAAATGACTTAAAAATATCAAACAAGTGTCACTTTTACAGAAAACTATTTTAAGGTTTAATTTGTTATTAAATAACAGTACGCTATGTCATCATACACATCCCAGTGAATAAGCTCTTATTATTAAAAATGGTAATGTAATGCAAGTGAACATGTGCACTAGATGTACTGTAGACTGGATTTCAGTAGTAAAGGGAACTCACATCTCCATTCTCACCAGCTGAAGCTCTATCACAATCCTTGCAGGACGGGGAGACAATAAATCCGATTTCACTCCATTCCACAGAGGAATGGAAAGAAGCACAGTATAACATTTTACACTGATTCTATTATACACCAGTAAGATTGTACAGAATTTGTTTTGGAAATGTAAACAGGAAGTGAGTACTTTGTCTCGCTCATTATGGGTGTGTCCTCGGGTGCTGTCAGTCTGGAAAACAGCATTAAGATATCTGGAGAAGTGGCTCGGGTGTGAGCTTCTAACCTCACCAAGATTATGTCTCCTAGGAGACAGGACAGAGATTTCACATATTAAAATTCAACAACAGTCAGCTTATCATGTTAGACAGAGTGATTAATTCTTAGAGGCTGAAAAGACACACAAATGCCTGCCTTTAAAACGTGGGTAGATTTAGTTACTGTGAAAGTATCTTACAATGAAAATATGCTACAGTAGACTGACTGATGGAGAAGGAGAACTGGATGAACAAAAGGGAAAGTTTTTATCTGAACATGCTGTATTTCTTTATTTTTGTCATCATTCATTGAAACAGCCAAAATAACTCCGGACATTCCGGACATTCATTGACACTAGTGGCCACTGCACACCTGCACATTCGTGGACATTAGTTACTTACTCTAACATAAGTCACTTTAAATATGACACTTTCAGGCATATTTACACACCCCGTGGACATTTCTATTTATATAATAATATATATTCAACTTCATTCCCACACAAAAAAAATCCATAAATTGTATATTTTCTATATTTTACAGCTGTTTTTCTTATTTTCCATATATTTTTCTTATATTGTATATTTTGTATTGTACAGATATTTTATTCCTTCTTAGTTAAATTTACTTTCTATTTTTCTTTTTCATATTTTTTTCCTATTAATAGTCTTTTATTTTATGGTCACATTAAACAAGTGAACAAGCGCAACTATTGTCAGAGCTGCTATTAAAGAAAATTAATCAACATCTTCAGCTGAGCAGTCAGATTAAAGAATTCAACATAAGTCTGTATAATAGTTCATAATGATAATGTTAATCTCTTCTACTGATGGCGTTCCTGCACTGTGAAAGCAGCATTCAGAGAGAATTCTATCTGCATCACAAACAGTAAACCATTCTCATACCTGCTGCTTTATGGAGCGAGATGCCTGCAGCGATATTCCCTCAATCCCCCGACCCACACGCCTACTGTGACACTTAATTCACTGTTATATAAGCAATGTGACAGCATTTAATAGAAATTCTAATTGCTTATTTATATGAATGCCATTCCAGCCAGCATTCAAAGATTCTCAACTTTTTCTTATTTGTTCGCATTTTGTTTTACTGAACATCAAGAAGGCATCAGATTCATCTGCTGAAAGTCACTCAAACTTAAATGATATTTATTTTAACACAAATATTTATCCAGGCTTTAAATATTTAATTTGTTCATCCACAGCTGAGATCGTACAAACAAGTCGTTCCAATGCTGAAAGTAACGGTACATTTTCTTACAGCATAGAGCTGTTAAACGCTAAATTCCTATTGGTCAGATGGTTATGATTAAATTTCCACTACTACAGAAGGAGTCTCCAGTGTTAGTGTTTTTAAACCGGTTGAGAACTTTACGTTTTCTATCATCATCAGGACAGAGGAGATTATATTTTTGAAGTTTCCAGTAAAATGACAAGCTGAGTTTTTTTTTATTTTTTATGTGTCTTTATTTTAGACTTTGTGTATGTGTTGTTTTTATTCCCATACAAATCAAGAGGCAGGTGAGCCAGTAACTATTTATAGCTGCTAAAACACAAGTGAGAACAAAACAATCTTGTTTCATGGACATTGCACAAAATTAAATAAAAGAAAAACAAAGTGTGGCTTGTCAAGTTAAATAAAACATAGCTTCAGGGTGGTAAAAGCGACTCTACTGCATCACACAATAATGCAGATTATTTCTCTACAACAGCATGACATATATTTTTATTCTTTTCTTATATTTTTTAATTTTTATTATTTAATTTGAAATTCCTTGAACATGTTTTACTACTTAACACCCAAAACATTGTATTGTATTATAAGTATTATTTTATTATTATTTTTATTCTTTAATATATGCTTTAAATTAATGCTACTTATGTATCTCCTGACCCATGCTTATTTTTTTGTAAATATGCATACTTATTTATATTTCTATCAGATAAAAAGAAACACATTTGCGAAATACAGTTGCATGCCCTTTTATGTAGTGTCAGTAACTAAATCTTTCAACAATCTTAACTGTCATTCAGATGAAACTTGGCCAATTTAGATTTCACATGAAAAGACATGAACCTGAAAAAGTGTTTTATTCTAAAATGCAAAATTGCTAAGATATTGCAACATGAATTTGACATGGTTACGGACACTACAGTATTTTTTGCTTTTTTTTACCAAAAAAAAACATCTCTCTTTTTTTTTCTTTCTCTCCCTAATTTAGTCGTGTCCAATTCCTCCCCATCACTAGGGGACTCCCACATTAATGCTACTACTACCACTCAGTCGGGAGGGCTGTTGATTATCACGTGTTTCCTCCGAACCACGAGACGTCACCTGTCCGTATCTTTTCGAACTACTCGCTCACGCACCGTTGGGGGCGGCGTAACACACTTGGAGGACAGAGCTTTCCGCTCCTTCCACTTGTGAGAGGTCACAGACGCCCCTGATTGGCTGTAGAGCTGTGATTAATGTGGGAGCACGAAGTACCTCTCGTTCGTCCCCTCTGAGAGAGCTCGGCCAATCAGCTCTCTCTAGACCTCCGGCTGCGACTTGTTTATATAAAAGCCAATGCAATTGATGTAATTCTATAGGGAAAAAAGCTTTAAAACAATGATCATTTGTTTTAATATAGAATAAACAATGTTGTATATTACATCAGCAGCTTGGTGGCTTGGTGGTTAGCACTGTCGCCTTGCACCTCCAGGGTCTGGGTTTGATTATGTTCGATTCCCGTCTCTGTGTGCATGGAGTTTGCATGTTCTCCACATGCTTGGTGGGTTTCCTCCCACAGTCCAAAGACATGCAGGTTAGGCTAATTGGCATTCTTAAAAATTGCTCGTAGTGTGTGAGTATGTATGTGTGCTCACAGGATTGGGACTAAACAGATGTGTGTCCATAAGAAAACCACTCATTAGTGAGACAAATTAGGAAAGGGGCTTCGGTTTGCTGGGGAGCATAAAGATTGGACTTTGGAGCGATGGAAAAAGGTCATGTGACCTGATGAGTCCAGGTCGACCCTATTCCAGAGCGTGTCAGGGTAAGAAGGGAAGCGCATGAGGTGATGCACCTATCATGCATAGTGTCCACTGTACAAGCCTCTGGAGGCGGGGTTATAATCTGGGGTTGCTTCAGTTGCTCAGGTCTAGACTCAGCAACGTTATGTGGAAATAAAATACAGTCAGTTGACGACCTGAATGTACTAAATTTCTCTTCTTTGATGCTATGGACATATTCAAGGGTGAAAACCCTTCATTCTGGGAGGATGAGGAGTCTCATGCACACATATGCATGGCCAACACCTGACCTTAACACCAGTGAAAGTCTTTGGGGTCTATTAAGATGTATCCCATGATTAATGTATTACTCATTAATAAGTCATAATTGAATATGTCTTAAAGAGAGACAAATAATTATATGTAAAAAAGGGGAATATTTAACATTTGAAGCATTTTTATTCAAGCTGTCTGTCTGCACTATGGGGATTTGCTCTGAGCACAATGATTATGCATACACACCTGTAGATCAGCCTGAAATTCTGCTAACAAGCTCCAAACGTGGGCATGTTTACAGCTGCGAGGCCGTGTGGTGATTTAGAGACTGATCACTTTGGCAGTAAACGCACGTTCTGAAGCATCTGCTTAGCACATGATGGCACCTTTCAAGGTCTTGCGGGGAAAATAATTAAATATATATAAATTCCTTGACAGGCCACGAGTAAAATGAATGCTGCCGAGTACGAAAATACACTATATTACTGTATGTTTGCTGTGAGTCTATTATAACAGAAGCAAACGGAGCACTTATACAGTATCAAGAGCTAGAGGACAGAACAGTGACGCGCGTGTTCAGGGTGAGTCATGAGCTGTAGGTGTAAATAACGTTAGCTTTACTGACCTTCTAAAGATTATCTCTAGGTTTGTTAACTGAGCAAACGATGATTAATTGAAGTACAGCCTAACAAAGAGTTTCAAAGTGCTACACAATCACACCACTGCATCAATTTAGACCAATTAAGGGGGGGAAAATTCCTCCAGGGGAAACCTTATAGATTCGAGGTTGAACCATAGAACAGAATGTTTCTCATCAGAAAGAATTCCAATTTCTCTCCATCCATTTTCCATACAGCTTGTTCTGTATAAAGTTAAATAAAGGGAGTCTGGAGACTATCTAAGGTGTGACATTGTAGGTGAAGTTCCAACCCATCACAGGGTACCAGCACACACTCGAAGACTACTGGCAATTTAGAAACACCAATCAGCCTACAAGCCTAAAACAGATCCTGGAGGTTAGAGGGGGCGGGGCCAACCACCTCACAACACACAGTATCCCCAGGTGGTCTTCCAGGCAAATCCCAACTAACTATGTAAAATGATTTAACGAAGCAGACTCAATTAACAAATCCATCAGGTAGAATCATAACCAATTATGACGTAGTCCATGGTGGCCATGTCTGTAGTACGTGTTGTGGATTCCTGGAATGTTATGATGGAATTAATATAAAGGTTATATTCATATTAGCTTCAAATGACAGAAAAAAATCTATGTCATCTTTATATATGAATGCCTACCTCCTAGGTGAGTATGTATTCACTCTACGTGGACGGATGGGTTGCTGAAGACCATCTTCCACTTGTCTCCTTTTCTAATGATATTTGACTCTGATTTGGTGGAGGCCCTGGTAGTCTATGCATGGACAAAGTCCACCCTCTTTTTTTTCTTTTTTTTACTTTTCTTTTCGGAGCAGATTTAAGGTCCATGGAGATGCATCCAAGGAAAGTCTAGGATAAGTGGTTGTGGTTGTAATCAGGAATAAGATGTAGTCCCCCCTGGGCAGGGTGGTGACCTGGAATGTAAGTGGTTGGATGCCGCTTGTAACAGTTTCTGCTCTGACTGGTCCCCTGTGGATGGCAGGGATCTTGAGAGAATATTGGTGTTGCAACGTGGGAATGTAGAGCTTGATAATGGTATCTTGATCTCTGACAGGATGAAAACACTCTCTGAGTGCTTTTTCTGAACATTCAGAGTAAAGGACTAATCATTACAAAAACGAGTAAGACTCACTGCAGGGGTACTGATGGAACACTCTGTTTATGGTGACGGAGTCTTCACCTTTTATGAATATTGTATTATGCCAAAAAGTGATCAGGTCGGCCACAGTAGTTTCAGAGTCGCTCTCTTGTCTCTGCTTTTCTTGCTCTGTTGATTCTAACTTGTTTCAACCTAGCTGCATGTTCTGCATAGATTTTTTGATTATTATTATTTTGATTGGTGCATATTTTTCTGTGTTCCGTTGCCCCCCGTGTCACTGTGAGAAGCTTCTCGCCAGTTTCTCTGCCCTCTTCGGAATGATCAAACACTCATTTGAAAAGCTTTATGAAGCGTCAAGAGATGACAACAACTCTCTGCCCTGAAGACAGACTGAGGACCGCAGTCACCCAGCAAAGAGCCTTGTCAGTGAGACGATTCATAAACAAGGCTATTTTCTGCTGCTTTGAAAGCCATCCCTTTATAGCAAAGTACAGAAAGCCTTGACACAGTGAAGTTTTTCCGGCATATTTGGAGATGTGTCCAGGGGGGCGGGAGGCGGGGGGTGGGGGGGTACTGGCTGTCATGAGGTTTGTGATCACCTCGCTCGAACGCAGAGTGTGGTCAAAACAACTAGAACCAGAAAGCAAAGGACGATCGAAAAAAAGGAGCATGTGAATACTATGGCAGGTTTGGTGAGATCAGAGACAAAATACAAAGCACGGTGGTTGTTGTAGTCCATGGCAGACATGTCTGTAGGACATGGTGTGTCCCCATAATTGTTTTTATTATTATTAATATTATTCATTTATAGAATTTTTTCTATAGTTCAACAGTTTCTAGAATCGCCTGCCATACCACACAGTAAAGCATGGTGGTGGGAGCATCACGCTTTAAGTTACTTTAATGATCCTTTTTGATGTTGTTTGTTTAGGTATATTGTGTAATAAACTTTCAGTTTTTCTTGTTACAGGTGTATTTATATTGACATCACATGACAACATAACTGCACTCTGTTTCGTCTATATAACTGATGATGTGAATTTGATGCCAAGTCTTTACAACAGTACTGTCCAAATTTTGTAATTGGGTTTTATGGTGATGGTGATGAATACTAATGAAACTAGTTAATGAATAACTAGTAATTTGCATAAATATATAGATTTTTCTTGATTTGTCTATTTCGTGTAGATCAATGGTGTAAAATACCAATGAAGTCCATTTCAGTTCCAAAATGTAGAACATTCAAGCGGTTAAATATTAATGAAGCATGTTTCCATAAATATAAAAAGAAAGTTCTGCAACAAAGCCAGCCTCAGTCCTTTCTGTACACTGAAAACAGCAATTAATTGCACTGACCTCAGTGTCATTCCTGCTTTTGAGTCGGCCATTAACTGGTCCGGGATGATTTCCGTGATTAGCATGTGTATATGAGAGAGAGAGAGATGGAGGAAGTGGGAGATATTTCATGCCGCTCTTCACTAAACATGCTGAAGGTTGACGTTTGACATCTTTGCACTGTGGGGTGAGTGAAGGGGTCAGAGCCAAATCACACCACAAAAGAAGATGAACCAGACACCACTTCTCATGAATAATATGGCATGTTCACAATGCTTTAAAAAAAAAAAACAGAGTGGAGATTTTTGTTTCAAATATTGGACAAATTCAATTTGGGCTCTAACTTCATCAGACTAGTTAAACTTCTTTACTCTGATTCAACAGCTGTGGTTAACACTAATAGTTTATTATCAGGTAAATTTTCAATCCATAGAGGTTGCCGTCAGGGATGCCCCCTGTCTCCGCTCCTGTTCGCCTTGTTCATCGAACCCTTGGCAGAAGGCATTTGCATGCATGGTGGCGTCCGGGGCGTGGAGGCAGGTGGGACGGAACACCGCATATCATTATATGCGGATGACATTTTTCTTTACCTGAGGCAGCCACAATCATCAATTCCTTTGGTATTGGAGATAATTAATCAGTATAGCCAGTATAGTGGGTACAAAATAAACCTGGGGAAATCCCAAGCCATGTTTT
>JAQMYL010000007.1:25174573-25185592 GCA_030014365.1 Clarias pachynema | reverse complement strand
GCAGTTCTGAAGGCGAAAGGGGGTCAAACACCGTATTAGTATGGTGTTCCTAATAATCCTTTAGGTGAGTATATATATATATATATATATATACACACACATGCATAGTTCCTGCCAACTGTTATGGACATTACCTCCTATACTTTTTGCATATATCCCCTTTTTCACATCATAGCATTCCTTATTCTGTAGTTACTGGATATACCCACTGCATAGCCATGTTGCACAATATTTACTGATATATAGTAAAATAAATAAAGTTATATATTTTGTATATTACATATATATATAATATGGTTCGGGAAAGAAGCTGGATCTGAACCTGCTGGTTCTGGTGCGAATGTTCCTGTACCTTCTCTTGGATGAAAAAAGATCAAAGAGTTTGTGACTTGGGTGGGAGGAGTCTTTGATATTACTGTGTGCTTTGTGTTTATTGACAAAATAAACCAATTAATTAAAAAAAACATTTAACATTTTAAACTCTAACCCAGAACAAAAGGCCAACCTTAAAATCACCCAAATTTTTTTAATGGTAATAAAATATATAAATGTTAATAGAATGGTATACAATTTAATGCAAAAAAAAATGTCAACCTCAACAACCACAATGGCACCAGCGTTGTACTAATTTTCATAGACGTTGAATCACTGGAAGCTGATTTGTTTGAGCAGAGTGTACAGATCCAAAGATGACAGCGCTGGACAGATGGCTGATCGTGCTGCTGTATCACTTCCTGATGGTAGAAGGTGATGCAACTGCACTAGTGTCAGCAGGTAGTCGAACAATATGGTGGGCAATTTTAACTAAAGCGTAAACCAATGGGAAAACTAGACCAATGTTGATGAAGAGTTAAAAGAAAAAAGTTTTCAGTGTGGATTGCAGAATAATTTGTTGGTTGATTCACTAGTTCTCTGGTCTTTTGACTTTGCTACGGTGTGTGTCATTGCACAGATTGATGTAATTGTTATTTGAGCATAAAGAAGAAGGCCTTCACGCTCCTGTCAGTTATAATTAAAGATTATTTTCCAGAAAACTTGTTTTTCTCCACCAGTCAATGACATCATCACCACCAGTATCACGACTGCAGCCAGCGGCCCTGATGAGTCAGTCCCGGTGAGAGAAGAACATTTACAGCTGATTTTCTCTGCGTTATTCAGAGACACACCGTTGGCCTTCACGTCCTTGTTTCTTTTTTAACATTCATTCAGCATTTCTAACTGAGATATCTCTCAGTCCATCTCTCCACATCTCCCATCCAACTGCTTTCTGCTTTCTCCATGGCAACCTCATGTTATTCGCCGTGCTCTCTCTTTGTGTTACATAAACTAAACAAGGCCACCCGAGCGAAGCTGAGAGCAGCTCAAACGCTGCAGTGTTTAGTGTGGCTACCGGGAAACTTGACCTTGTGGAACTATGGGGAAATGAAGTGCACAGAGTGTGAAGTACTATCATGCAGAAGCAGATCTCTCGTATCTCCCACGGTCATGCCGATCTGCTGTTTGGCTCAATTTGGTTCCTCTGAAAATCACATAAAAGCACTTTGCAAATGTCGAGTGCTCGATGTAAAAAGTGGAAAACGAACGAGTAAAACACACTGTACTTACCATCAGAAGGTGGTTCACGCTAGGAAGCAACCAAAGACAGAAGCAATAATTCATGTCCACGTACATGCATGACCTGGTGACTTGATTTCAGTGACAGCAGCAAGTGACAATGCTGCGGAAATAAGATATAATGGTGTAAAAAGACAAATCCAAAGGATTGGCTCCTTTAGCTTGTGTGGGTCAATGTTCCCTAAATTCCCCACTCTCAACAAATAGTTCCATTTACAGTTCCTCATTGTTAAGAGAAATCAGAGGAGACACTTTGGAACTCCCAGGAAGGCTATGGAAACTCAAAAAAACACTCTTTGGTTTAAATCATCTCAGAACCAACAGCATAGCAAACCTTGAGAAGGATGGGCTACAAAAGCAGGATTCCCCTTCGTTTAGCCAAGAACAGGTATCTGAGGTAACATTCCCTGCAAAAAATGGACAGTTTGACAGCATTTATGGATTTTGACTTTTGATTTTGGAAAAATTATTATTCTCTGATGGTCACGGCTGTCTATAACAAAGTGTTTAATTTGAAAACCACTCTATAACCTCATTTTAGAGTTTTGAACAAAGCACGATGCAGAGCCACTAAACCATGAAGTGGTTTAAATGTGTTCAAAAGGTTTTTGGAGAATGTTGAAGCCGGGAAAAAGATGCTTACATTCTGTTGCTATCATTCTAGGCCGTCCAGAATGATATATGATTATATATGATATATGATTTCTGTGAAATTGGATATGGAGATATGCATATTTTCTTATCAAGCTGTTTAAATATTCTATTAGATCGATAAGTTCCTAAAAAAATAAATTTCTATAAAAATAATGGACTACAGAACTTTAATACCTCATTTATTTAGGAAACAAAATGTTCTCTAAAAATGATGCTATAGTGATGGTTTAGTGATGGGTAACACCCTGATGCCTATAACCGCATCATCTGATAACCAGCACAACAGCACTCCTGCTTGTGTCATATAGCTAAATTAGTACATTTTATACGTACATGCAACAGACATTCAAGAAAAAAGAAATGTGTGATTTCAATTTGGGTAATCAATGTAGAGCTCTATGTCTAGTCCTCAGATCAATAGGGGAGTTATTTGGAGGTGAGTCATTTCCCCCATCTTGTTAGGGTTCCCCACCTGCCAAAATCCCACTAACCAATTTACAGCTTATAAAGATAACATTTACACCAAACTTATCACTTTCTCTCCTTCTCTCCCTCTCATTTTATCTCGATCTCACACACACACACACACACACACACACACACACACACACAAAACAACATCATGGAGTTGTTCATCATGTTTATTGGCCTTGATGCAGGATTAGAAGCACACAGTACAAGATTAGCATTGCAGGAGGCAAAGACAAAGTCGCCTCACACCAAGTATTACTCTGAAGAAACAAACAGCACATTCCACACTGAGTAACGCATGCAGTAATTTACAGTGCTCTCGAAACGGAGATCGTGACGGCCGTCTCAAAACACAAAGACTGGAGATTTCTTAGAAAAGATCTGGTTAAGAAGTAAAATGATTTCCACAATCCAGTAAGGAGACTGGGCACGGCCCTTAGGGACACGGAGAAAAACAATGAAAGTCTTATTTCATTTCAGGAATGCATTCTGACCTTTAACCGTATCGATGTTTAATGTGTGGGCCGAGAAGAGTTCGTTTTAATGGACTTTTGATTTCGTACACCATGGTTCTGGACGGATCTGCCGTCGGCTTGGGGGTTGGTGTGTGTGTGTGTGCGTATGTTTGTGTTCATATGTACAAAATTATTCATGGAGGATCAGGATCACTGCCACAGAAATGATCCAGTGCCTGAGCAACACAACGCATTAATAATAATAAAGAAATAAAAACATATTTTTTAAAAAAAACAAGAAAAAAAAAACATAAAACATAAATATACGTAAAATATAAAATAAATAAATACATATAAATTCATAATGTAAATAAATAAATAATTAAATAATTCTTGTAATATAAAATGCACTTTACGCTACAAGAGCTTTCATTTAAATCTCCGCGTTATTTTTTTTTTTTACTACATATCATTTACCAGCATAGCAATATCATTAAATGTGTTGCCTCAGTAATGAATAATTAATCATATACATACAGAACAAAGTCCACCTGCCATTATTTACAGTACATTGATCCGGTTGCGTACGTACTGCATTATGTACGAAGCTGCATTAAACCCCATGAGCCTGTGAAATTAAAGTGAAGTGGCATGCTGCAGTCAGTGGTGCTCCATTGTTCATGCACAGTTATACACGTGATTTTATATTTCATCATCTGAAATGTGCAAACTTTCAAAAAAAAAAAAAAAAAAAAAGAGCTTCAGGCTTGGTGGAAGCCGGCAGAGTTTTTTTCTATGTACGAAAGCAAAAATGTGTGTTTTATAATATAAATCCTTTATATTTTATTTTTTGGTAGCAGTAATTTTTTGCCCTCTCGACCCCCAGCATGAGACAATAATCATGAAGAATGAGTGCGTTTAGATTCTGCCTTATGACTCTGTATGACTATATACATATCCAAGTAAAGAGATCAATAGGAATCGTGTACTTGAGTCATTTCATGATGAAATACTTGAAAATCTATTAGAACAACGCAACGAGTTATGAGATGAGAGACGACCGCTCACGCCAGCACTCCACTGGGCTTAAAAACGTTACAATTTATTTGGTTGATTTTATATGAAAAAGCTAACTTTTACTCCATTTATTCATATTTCAAATCATTTGCGCAAACTGGACAATTAAATACTAGATTGTTACCGAAATCGTGAAATGCCACATACGCCTGGATAAATAAATCCTCTTCAAGAAAACCTGAGCATTTAGTTTTTTTCCTCTAAATTGCATTGGGACATTTAAAGTGAGAGCATATCCCGCTTTCAAAAAGATTCATTTCCATTCCAGTCTCACATTTCCATCTGAATAACACCCTCGATGGTTTTACTGAGACGTTTACGTTTAACTTCGCTTGTAAAGTGGTTCAATGGGATTTCTCTACAAGCCTAGATGAAATTCTTCACAAAACCTGAAATGAATAATTCTTTCATAACAAACCATGAGTCCATGAGTCCATTTTAGACAGTGTTACTGTGTTGGATGATAAAATATAATGTCTACTGCAAAATATATTCAGTTATTATTAGGAGTGTATTATTAGGAGATACGATTTGATATTTTACAATTAAATATTTTATACAAAATCTTCTATGATACATTATAATACTATTTTGACTCATAGGCAATAATTTGATATTTGATTATACCAATGAATCTTTTACAATACTATACAAATTGATTTCAAAGCTTTTGATCAATAGCCTGGTGGCACGGCGGCATAGTGGTTGGCGCTGTGGCCTTGCACCTCCAGGGTTGAGGGTTCGAGTCCCGCACTTGGAGATTGCATGTTCTCCGAGTGCTTGGTGGGTTTCCACCTACAGTCTAAAGACATGTAGTTTAGGAGAAACATCCTTTCCAAATTGTGTGTGAGTGCTTGTGCCCTGCACCCCATCCAGGGTGGACTCCGCCTAGTTCCCCGAGTCCCTTATGATAGGCCTCCCGTGACCCTGTACAGGTTAAGTGGTATAGAGTGAGTAAGTGATAAATAGGTGACCAAAATAAGTTTCAAAATCGGTAAATGGAGAATAGGGATAATGTAAAGACTATTTGAAGGCAAATCACTTCACAAGCCTATTTACACCTAACCTACTTTTTCCACACCAGTTGTCTAATCATCATCAATTTGCGATTATTCTCACCTTTATTCAGTCTATTAAAACTACCTGCATGTATGAGTGGTGTTCAAGTCAAACTGGGACTTTGGCAGTCCAGCCAGCAGTCCAATCATGGCTCAGGTGCACTGAGAAAACAGCACTAGTGAAACACTGGGATAAGTGCCTTAGTGTAGCAGGGGATTATAACGAGAAGTGGTTTTTACTCTCACAACTGTGTTCTGTTATTCTGCGCCATTAAAAGTTAGGTTTTTTTTTTTTTTAATGATGTCTAGACATCATCTTTAAACACAAGGTAACCCTTATAAAACAGACATACTTAATAAAATGCATACTAAAACGGGAAGTAACGTTTTTTCTCCTTTGCTGTCAAACATAATACAATGTAACATGCAAGCATAAGACAAAAACATAAAGTATATTAAAAAAAAGACTAACATGGATGATGTAATCTGTGCTACTTTCACATAACACTTCGAATAGAGCTTAAACCTGTAGTTCTGCCCGAAGTCTGAATAACGACGTGCGCAAACCTTGTCTATGCGTCCTTAACACTAATTTGTCTAGTATAGCATTGTTTCTATGGTAACAGCTCATTCACGGGGACTTGCATGGTAGATGCTCCACATGATGTAGGTCTTATAATGAACATATAAAAATGTCTCATTATTTAACAAAGAAAAACAGACAGTTTTCTATAAGGAAACTTTTAAACTGTTATGTAAAGAGTCTCGAGTCAGTTCTTGGTAACAGTCAATAAATGTTCAGCCACGGGAAAATGTTTCATTATAGGATTTCTCAGGAAACAAGCTGTGTTTATTTTTTTTCTTTTTGGCGTATAAGCTAACAAGGGAAATTGAAGGAATGCTGAAACTTGTTTCACGGACGTTGCATAATATTAAACGGTATATTAGTTGCTAAAATGCATAATGTATGATTTTTTAATAAAGAGGCATAACAGCTTTGAAAAAAGAACTTTGTGCTGTAATAACAATAATTAGTACTTTATTAGTCCCAAAGGGAAATTGTAATTTTCGCATATCCCAGTGAGGAAGCTGGCGTCAGAGCACAGGCTCAGCCAGGATACAGCGCCCCCTGGAGCAGATAGTGTTAAGGACGTTGGTCAAGGGCTCAACAGGGGGAACACTGTGGTTCTAGGGCTCAAAGCCCTGACCTTCCGATCAGAAACCCAGTAACCTACAGCCTGAACCGTTTGAGCCACCACTGCCCCTATAATAGTAGAAGAATACATTTCATCATTGATTATTTTTCTATAACAGCTCATCATGCTTATTCTTTAATAAGAACTCACTCTGCTTGTGTACAAACCTACCTACCTACCTAAATACGTTCCCTGCATGGTCTTTGTTGTTGCATACCTTCAATATTAATAGATAAAGACGAATAATTAGTTCCTTTTCCTAACCTTACCACCTCTCTGTAGTTACTTATTACCATGCATAGAGTTTATTCACCAATTAAGTGAAACAATCAGCTCGGACTGACCTTTTGAAACCAGACTGAATAATGTACGCTTACCCGAGTCTATTAATAGACGAGACGGTTCATGCTTATTCACAACGAAGTGTCTCCATTCACACGATTTCAGCTGAAGAGACATTTCCTCCGCAACATATACAACAATATGAATAGAGAAAAGAAGGAATGTTGAATTTGCTATTTGTAAATATAATCCAAATGTAAACTTTTCATAGTCTTTCTCATATAAATATTGCGTACACACTCTGATCATACTGATATCAGGATATTAGTTCTTCACATACTGTACACATCAGTACTCAAAAAACAGGAGAATGGTTCTTCTGATGAAGTTTTTCAATTCCGCGTATGTCTATGTAGGGTGAATTTTAAAAAAAAAAACTAATTTTGAACCTAATAATGGTGTTCCGATTACTGATGTGTTCATGTTTACACACAACAGGAATCTGAAAGGTCCAATCTAGCACCCTAAACAAGTCCATCACTGTTCTAAAATAGACTTCAGTTACGAGTCGGAGCCTTAATCGTCCAAAGAGCCCTTAAGGAGCCCTTTATTTCTAAGTGAAATGAAGTGAAACAGTAAAGTGCTTGAATTTCCTAAAGCGTTCCTGAAAGTTCGTTCTAAAAATTCTGGCATCCAGAGATCGTGAGTAAGATTCCAGGGTGGTGCTATAACCATCCGTCGCTGAGAGCCGAGAGAGAGAGAGAGGGAATTGGCTGTGCTCTCTCGGGGGAAGATGGGGAGATGGCACACTCGCACTCCCACATCAATCATAGTGACACTAGCCAATCATGAGCTTACGCAAGGGGAAGGGATCAGATAGTGCTTTCCTCCAAGTGGGTTCCTGTAATAAATCCTTATCATGTTGTCTGGAGGAGATTAAAAAGCAACTTTGATGAAATAACACAAATTGTCTCCTTTAAGAATCTAGCAAATAATAATAATAATAATAATAATAATAATCCCAGATGATAATCCTCAGTAAAATCAGTGAACATTTTCCTTTGTCAGAACTGTATATCGTATGGAACAGCTAAATTCTGGAAGAAAGACTACATCATCTTCCTATAAACTTTATTTCTCTAATACTAACAGAATTCCTCTAACATTACCTAACAGCCTCCTGCCTACTATTCAAAACTCCTACCCAAGAGTAGTGCAAGCTCTCAGAGCTCTCCCTTTTAATGTCCTTCAGTTTCCAGCATGGACTGTACTCATGAAAAAAAAAATCATGAGTATATCACGGCAGCGAAGATGCTAATAAAATGATGAATGAAACTCGTAACACAATTCCTTTATCGCAGCAAAAATAATAATAATAATAATAATAATAATAATAATAATAATATCCCAAAAGAGAGTTCTTAAATACTGGACTGCCTCATAAGGTGCCTTTATTTCTCTCACTGGACTGTTTTTTTTTTCTGAGGATTTATGCATAGCAAGCATTTATGGAAATCTCGATTTGCTCTGGTTTAACGTCTAAAATAAAAAAAAAAACAGTCAAAAAGGGCTCCAAAGATTTGAGTTCAGAGGAAAAGATTTTCTAAATTGTGTTAATTTGCAAACAACATGCCAGGTTAAGAAGAAGAAGAAGAAGAAGAAGGAAAAGAAACAACATTAGTAATGAGATTTTATCTATTCCAACATGACTAAGCCCCAGTGCACAAAGCAAGGACTATAAAGACATGGTTTGATGAGTCAGGTGTGAAAGAACCTGATTGGCCCTAACATAGAGCCCTGACCTCAACCCTATCAAGCACCTTTGGGATGAACTGGGACAGAGATTGCGAGCCAGGCCTTCTCGTCAGACACCAGTGCCTGACCTCATAAATGCTCTACAGAATGAAGGGGCACGAATTCCCACAGAAACACTCCAAAATCATGTGGACAGCCTTCAAAGAAGGGTGTAAGCTGTTATAGCCGCAAAAAGGGGACAGACTCCATATTTCATATTGAAGTATATGTACAATGTCTTTGCAGGTTTGGCCAAATACTTTCGTTCATATAGGGTGTGTGTGTGTGTATATATGTACAGTATATATAGTACATTTCAAAGATGAGGCTTTCTTTCTGCCGTTGGGAAATGGACATAGGAATGATTTTTGACTACAGCATGGCTACAATTAAATGCAATTAAGTGGCTAATTTAACTAGAAATATAACTAGAACGTTTTTAACCAAGTACACAAGTATAACCATTGGTCTCTAGAAGATATGGAGAGTATTAAGGATATATGAGAAGTGAAGCTGATTTCTTTCTACTCAGGACTGTATGTAGATACATGCAGCCTGTCAGTGACAGTCTTTAGTCGGTCATGTGATTGTAGATTGTGGGTCAAGTGAAGCATCCCCTTGATTTCATGCGGATCACGCTTTATATAACGTTAAGCCTGATTTGCTGGCGCATCCATAACACAATCATTATTAGTATGTGAGTGTAATAAACAAAAACAGGGTGGATTGTCCAATTAAAGTATAAATGACATATTTCATGTGGTTTGAAATATAAAGCTAATAGAAAGTGTAATTTTTCTGTTTTTAATGTTTTCCTGCGTAGATGTTATAGTTTTATGCCTATGATAAGATACTATGCTAGTGGCCTTATCCATAACGCTTTCATAAAAGTAATGCTGAGTTACAGTTCTCATGACCAGCCATCACCGGTTATACCTTTATAAATTTCAAGTTACGATCGTGATCGTCCAGTTCACCCCCCACACACATAATCCTGTCCACTGTTGCTGAAAGCTGGGTGGTGAAAGGCCAGCGTGAAGGCTTGAGGAAAAAATCAGGAGCAAAGAAGATAAGCACAGTGGGCAGGCAGGCTAAGAAAACACTGAAAAGGTCCTGCAAGGCACAGGATTTTAAAAAAAAATCTGTTTTAAGAATTAAGAGATGGACTTGGCAGAGAAGTTGCAGAGATCTGGCAGGGGGTCAGAGATCTGCAACTGTGGTGGGAAGGTTTCTACGAAGATTCCAGCAAAGATATTGAAGATGTGGGCATGATGCCAAGCACGGGACACGATCCAAGAAGAACTAATTCTCCTTCTGTGCAAACATGTTATGTATACACAGTGAAATGTGGAATGGAAATGTCGTGTTTGTGGAGTATGGATGTCCTCGGATCTCGCGTTCGGAGTCGTGAAGGGACAGATCACAGGTCAGGACTTGGGTACGTGTTAATCTGGGGTGTTGGCGATAGAGCTGGGTGCCGAGTCTAAAACTGGATTCATGGGAGGAATGGCCTTATGGCTGAAGTACTCGACGACCTGCTTGGGCACTTCGGCCAAGACGCACTTCGCCAGGGCTGCAGGAGACGCCTGAAAAATAAGCACAGAGATTTGGACTGCATGTATTATTAGGCCCAACCAACACGTCCATAAATTTTAAAATGCTGCCAGTCATGGTGTTGAGAACCGAAAAAGCGTAAAATCTCCTGTCTTGTATTAAACAATGCACTGTGTTTCGTAGAGCAATAGATGTATTATATTCAGTAGCGTGTTGTGCACTTTGTATTTCAGTAACTTCTCAGCAGGAATTTTTGGTTGTCAAAACATTGTGGTGACATTCATTTGGCAATGTTACTGCCGTTGAGATAACACTGGTATTTCTGCATCACTGTCTGGTTTGGGAATTGTGCCATCTCAGACCACAAGACCCTACAGCGGATAGTGAGGATCACTGGGTCTCTCTTCCCTCTCTTAGTAAGGAATATCGACACCACACGATGCATCTGCAAAGCCACCAGCCACCCATCACTCTCCTGCCATCTGCAAAAAGGTATTCCAGATTCAGACCCCCGCATCCAGGTTTTTGTCTTAGCTAGTTTTGTTAATTTATGTTATATGTAGCACCTTGGTCCGGGAGGAACATCATATTGTTTTAATCTGTACTGAACTGTTATTATTAGTCTTTTAGCTGCTCCCGTCGAGGGGTCGCCATAAATCGAACCCAGACCCTCCGCATGGCAGGTGGTAAACCTACTACTGAGTCACCAATGACCCGTTCACTGTGTACTGAACTGTATATGGTTGAAATGATAATAAAAGCCTACTTTTTTTTATTATTATAATTTTTTCCCCCCCCGATTTTCTCCCTAATTTAGTCGTGTCCAATTCCTCCCCGTCACTAGGGGGCTCCACATTAAGGCTA
>JAQMYL010000007.1:25144043-25155037 GCA_030014365.1 Clarias pachynema | reverse complement strand
TATTTTGTGTTAATTATTTTTATGTATTTATTTTTTTGGGCTGTAGAACGAATAATTTGAGTTTCCATTATTTCTTACTCTTTACGAGTGTTTTGGAATACGAGCCCGCTTCCGGAACGAATTATGCTCGTAATCCAAGGTTCCACTGTATATGATAATAAAAAAAAAAAACTATTATATATCCTATAATAGTAAGACTAATAACACAGTGGAGACATCTGACGACAAGGCACCGACGGGTCGCACTTCCTCCTCTGCAAGTCATGTGATGTCTGTAATTCACAGAACAAGCTGTGTGAGAGGAGAAGCCACAGGGCTGCTAATGAGAAGCTGATAAATATGGAGATTTTCCCAGACACTCTTGTCTCATCTCATTCTCACTTGTTTTGTGTTGTGCATGTGGGCAGCTCGGGGGCAAACGGTTCCTCCTTCCCACAAGCAGCACCATATTTATCTGCAGGTTCTCACCTGGTGGCTCAGTGTGTGTGTGTGTGTGTGTGTGTGTGTGTGTGGAGGAACCGCTTCGAGCAAGAAGCCCACACACACAGCGTAGGAGGCCAACCCCGGAGGGTTTCGAACATCCTGAGCCCAACATTTGAACCTTCTGAACTCTGATTCTATTTTAAAAGACAACACATTAAGATGAAGCTTTGTGTTGAGTTTTAAAAATTCTTGTTTGGTGTCATTAAATCAAATAACCCCAAAATAAGCCGATATTATCTTACGGTTGAGTTAAGTGCATGTAGTGCCGGGTGTGGACTACACTCATGGGTATTCATAAGTATCTCATGCTCTATAAGTTGTGAGTAGGAGGAACTAATGGAGAATGACTGAACGAAAAAAAAATGGAAAATGGACAGATGTGCTGGATCAAGTGCTAAATTTAAAAAGTGTCAAGCATGCCATATTGTTAAATTAAACCAAACATGCTGTAATGAATGAAAATTACACCTAGGGATATTCATGAAAGACATGAAAGAATGTCCTGCTCTATTACATTTGAACATAATGAAAAGAATCACTATTTGCTTTAATGCTTAAAAGCAATCATGTGTGTTTCTAGACTATTGAGAAATCCTCTCTAGGACACTCACTCACTCACTCACTGATTGTCCATAACGTTTATCCTGTACGGGGTCGCAGGGGGTCTGGAGCCTATCGCAGGCATTTAGTGCACTAGGTGGGGTGCACCATGAATGGAGTGCCAATCCATCGCAGGGCACAAGCAGGCACACACTCACACACTCACTCACCCCCAACAGGCAATTTGTAAATGCCACGGCATGTCTGGCCTGTGGAGGCAAACCGGAGCCCCCGGAGGAAACCCACCACGCATGGGAGAATATGCAAACTTCATGTACCTGTCTAGGACACGTCTATTCAAAAAACGCTTACATCCTCTAGGAACAACATGGATTGGATTTCACTAATCTGAACATTATATCCAATAACAATCTTATGTACACACGTAGCCCGACTCATTTTTTGAATACAAAAAATCTTGTGTAAATGTTGACATAACACAGGCACAGACAAAAAAGATAATCAGCTACACAGCTCACTGTTTCAGCTCTAATAAGCAAACTTCCTAAGTGAGACACTTAACACGGCAATGCATTTGGTTCGAATTCTGCATTAATATGGTTCAGACTCCTGTGGGAATGAAGGTTGTCAAAGCTGGAAGTCTCTAATAAGCCATGTTGGCACGGAGACCATCCCGAGCTCAAGTGGCTGGCAAGGCTACAGTACGTGTCACATGGGTTGTTGTTAGGACAGAGCCCAAAGGAGAAAAAAAAAACAGACTTGTGCATGGCCTGTCATCTGATCAGACCGCCCGCTGACACCTTCACAACCTGTCAGGACGCTATGGGCTCATCAGCCAAGAGCTCCGACAGCAGGAGCAGCAGCGCAGCGTGCAGCGTGGCAGAGAAACAAACTACCACGCAAAAAATACCAACAGAGCTTAACTGGAGATTTCCCTCGAGTCCTCTCCCCCAGCTTGATGGGCATATCAGTTGTTTTCACTTAATCTTGTTTTGTCAGGGACGAACAGGCCGCATATTCTCTGGCAAGAAGTTACGAGACTGAACTGATATTATAACTAGAAGTGCGCAAAGGATGGGGACTTTTAGAAGAGTCTATATTCCATATTCAAGACTCCTATTCAAATTTAACTCAGATGATCAAAGCTACATCATTTTAATGCAACTGCGGGAAATTTCCACAATAAACTAAAGTGTAAGGAAGAAAAAATATTATCGTTATATATTATACTTTAAGTATTATGCATTGTGCGTATACTGATCAGCCATAACATTAACAATACATACCATTAACGCATTATTATCGATTATCGGTAATATACCAATAAAGTGGTGAGAGGATCATGGGCACCAACGGCTCACCCATGCCCGCAGGGACCAAAAGCCAGCATTTATGGTCTGATCCCACAGAAAAGCAAACACAGCACAAATCAAAAGGCACCAGAACACCCAGTGCACCATACAATGAGCCCAGAATGGATAAATCAGGCTAGATTGACGCTTTTGTAGCCTCAATCATATAGAGAATTCCTGGGTCATGCTTCAAAGTCAGGTCTGTTCTAGGAAAGTAAGAAATTTCATTAAACACCACCATTTCTCACCACAAGATGTTGTTTCAAACATTCATTTACTCATTCATCATCCGCTATACCACTTTATCCTGTATACAGCATCGTTCGGGCTTGGAGTCTATCCAAGGTCTATCTAAGCTCACATGCTCATTCACACACTACTGGCAACATGCAAAGCTCACATACACAGACCCAAGGCAGGAATTGAACCCAGACCCTGGAGGTGCAAGGTGACGGTGCCAAACACTAAGCCATCGTGCTGCCATGACGTGTCAAACATTCAAACTTAATTCTGCCAGAAGCTTGTTGCTTAATCTTGACAATAAATTCATATTCATGATGAGAGAATGCAAAATTATTGCAACAACTACAGCTCAAACAGTTCTCTGGTGACTCATTCCATAAATGGTAAATACACACACTGTATTTTTATGGAAAATATAACCATATTGACAATTTTATACCCTGTATTTGACATTTTGATGCTAATCTTGATCCGCATCAAAATAATAACTAGTTGTTTTTAATTGAAGGAACACCTTTGCATAATAAAGCTGTTGCCTTTCTTGTGCTTGAAATCAAAGTGGTGGCTTAAATATGACCAGGGTTTTGCTTCATAAAACTTTAATGGCATTTCGCTCTGGTTCTGCATCACCGGCAATTGTTTTGTCCGTCTCCATCATTCTTGTGAATTTAGTGCGTTTGTTCTCCATCAATCAATCAGTGCAGTGGTTTCCGGGGTGTCATTTTTTTCCTTCTCCGTTGCATTATTTTTATTATTTTTCATTTTCATTCATTTATTTTTTACTCAGTAGCGAATATGATTTAAGATGTAGCGAAGTACAATACTTCAAACAAAACATACTTAAGTAAAAGGAAAATTACAGATTTTAAAAACTACTTTAAAAAGTAGAAGTACACAAAAAAACGTAAATATAAAAAAGTAAATATAATTCGTTACTTTCCACCTTCAAATATTTTCCATCATGTCTTGACTTCTCCAATAACTTGTCAAAATAAAGACACTTTCCAATAATAAATGAAAAAAATAATAACAAGACAAAATGCATTTCTATAAACATTTTTTTATTATTATTATTGTGACCTTGCTTGCTTTTGTCTCAAGCCTCTAATTCTACTTTTTTATTTAGAGGAAGAGAAATATCTTTTTTTTTTGTATTAATAAGTCACGCCTTAGTATAATAAGGCATATGCGTGAAAGCAAGTAATTACTGTACATACATTTAATCTACTTGTGACTATTTTAATAATCCTGACTAAATCTATTAGCCGATTAGTCTTCACCCAAATCACACGTCTCTTGTGCAAAATCTTTGATTCCCATCATGTTTAAATCTTTTAGGCTTAGACAGACGAAGCTGAATTTTGTAGCAAATTCACATTAAGATTAGGTACAAAGAAAAATCCAATTCTATTTCTTTGTACACAGTGTTTTTTTTTTTTTTTTAATACGGATCAGCTCTTTCCTGCACACCAATCAGGATTACCTGTCATAATCCTGGCAGATCTCACCCACCGCTATCAAAGCCTTCAGATACTCATTGGGCTGGTACGGGTTGATGTAGTGGAGGGAGCAGCTATTGCGGGGGTCTCCGTTTGACGCCGTGAAATCAATGGCAACCTGGAGGAAGATACACATCATCAGACACCCTGTTGACAATCTGAATATAAAGTGACACAGGAAGCTACTACCGCGTCCTATTTTACCGCTCGAGCTCAGTAAATAAGTTGTAACGAGCGAGTGGGGCTGCAGGAAAACTGTCTTGCGTGTATGTACTAGTGTCTGTCTCGGAAAAGTCCAATTAGTCAGCTGTCAGACGACGTGCCTCGAGTGAAGTCGTATGAGAAGCGGAACGGATACTTAAAATACATCTTTAGTGCTAGTGTTAGTGAAAATGCAACACTGCTCGAACGCAGAGGCAAATTAAAATCGGCTTTAACATCACTTCCTGAGAGCCAAACTTTAATGCTGTATCCCTTAAACTTACTGTTCATTAGCACGTGATACCCATCGAACTTGATCAATGTCTCCAAATAGAAAGAAGGAAGAACAACAAGTCAAACTTTTCATCGACTTCATAACTACCTTCAATGATGTGGAACATGGACACCATGGCTCCATCAGTTTGACTTTAAAAGTACAAAAACGGACAAAAACAAGGCTCGTCACGTTACCGAGAAACACACAGCGTACGCTTTTCTGTCCTGAAAGATGTCGGAAAACTTTAGATACAGCTTCACCTCTGACTGTTACAAAAAGCGCAGACACAGAAGTCACATGTCGTCCGTACAAGTCTGTATGAATACGCTGTTGCTATAGAAACGCTAATGTGTTAATGTCAGAGCTGCTGTAATGATTGAATTTTCTGACCAATCAGAGTTAAAGATTCAACCACATCAATTATTTGTAATAGATATGAGTGGGAGTAAGATCAGGGGCTTGGTGGATCCCTGGGGCAATTTAGAGTTTTCGGGAGATACAGTAGGAGGAAATCAGAGAACCTGGAAGAGACCCACATGGATACACAGAGAACACGCGAAACTGCACTAACCTGAGCTTAGGATTGAACCTATATTGTAATAACATTCATTCACTCATACAGTATCTGCTGATTAATTTTTCTCGATTGTCATCCTTCTGACATTGCACTGATAGAGATTTTAATTCATTCATGCCTTTGCTTCAAGGAGAACATTTTAGAACAACAATGATTCAGGCTCACACTCCGGGGAAAACTAAAAGCCCAAGCGAGCCAGCCAAGACAATCTGACAATGTGATATCATGAGCTGAATATGATGGGAAAAGCCAACGCAGAACAGGGCAAGAGTGCAGAATTGTGCACGCATTAGCGAGCAGAGAATGGATTCTTCATTGTTTAGGAACCAGCTTGCATTTTGCGTTTGGCACAGTACTTACTGTAAAGTGTATCTGGCATCCTCCCATTATATAGTCCAGGAAGGAGTAGACTCTGTGGAGCTGTGGAACAGAGAGCTCAGCATTAACCTCAGAACACAGTGACCTGGTGGAGTGAACAGCAAAGCAGAGCAGATGCTTGAGCTCAATGGATTGTATAAATCATTGGCACAAATTGAAATTCTAAATAAATATAAATTATGTTGCCTGATACTTGATGATCTGCATTAAATTATACAGGTATAAACTAGCATTGTGACAATAAATAACCCAAATTCAATACAAGATATCTGGTGTAGTATAGTTTTCCATTTTGTCTTAAATCATGAAGAATATCAAACACTCAATTTCTTTTTTTACCCCAACTACACAATTGTACACTTAAACATATAAGTGTACAATAGTCCAAGTGCATAGTCCAAAAAGATCAGGGTATGAAAACAAGAGACATTATTATTTTTCTTTCCACATTTCTCATATTATTTCTTCCCACTAAGTTTCAAAATGGTCCCAGTTTGGTGTAGAGGAGAGGATTTGGCATGGTCTCCTGCGGGTATGTCTGAATTCACACAGCTCTCTTTAGCTCAGACATGATCTTCAATCCTGCGATTTTCACTAAACAGAATCTTTCATCATATGAAACTACCACAGCAGGGGTTTCTTGTAGCTGGATTGAATTGCGAGATGCGAGCGAGAGAGAGAGAGAGAGAGAGAGAGTGTTCGATGTAGTCTGCTCTCCTGATACGAGATAAAGAGAAAACTACTTTTTAAGAATAAGGAACAGGGGCTTAATGTTGAACCCAAATCTCAAATCCCTTTTGAAAATCCCATTTGTTGCATCTGATGGTCTCACACTGTGTGGTTTGTCTTCAGTGCTGGTTTCCTCCTCTTTAAACTTCTTCATCCATCAGTATGCTAATTCGATCCAGGCTCAAGAAACCCTTACCATGACTGTTCATTAGTTTCATATACTGCTCTTGTCAATTATTTCATCTCCGTAAAACATCCTGTAGCACAATGGGAGAGGCATCGCTTGCAATGGAGACCATGTTGAGTAGTATAGAGGAAGAGTACATGTGCAATATGAACAACCTCTTTTGCATTACTTTCGGTACTGCCCTCGTATATTAGGTGAAGTGGAATAAACTGAACTTGTTTGTTAAGCCCACACTCTATATACAGTATACACTATATATACATATGTAGGACAAATCCATCCACATAGGAACCATAGAGGCCAATGATGATCATTGTATTTATTCAGATTTTTAAGACCATGGGAGGACCTTTTGGTCAACATTCACACACTACGGACAATAATACGCCAATTAGCCTAATCTGCATGTCTTGAGCACCCAGAAGAAACCCACAGGAGCACATGCAAACTCCAAGGAATTGAACCCGGACCCTGGAGGTGCAAGCTGAGGGTGCTAACCACTACGCCACCACGCCACCATATAGGACAAATATCTGACTTTATTACACAAATGTATTGTTTGATACACAGATCAATCAAATTAACGCTTTGTAGTTTGATACTACTAAATACCAAAAATATAGTATATGGTTGACATAATAATAAAGGATAGTTAATCCTTTGATCCATCTTTTTATTATTCAGAACTTATAGTAAAAATAAAAGGAACGCTGTGGAGTTATGATGGCGAGCGATGTTAAGTCTGCCCCGGGTCCCTCTCGAGTATTATTCTCTATAACAACCAAGACAATGATTCTGACCTTTCTAAAGTTTTGGCATGTAATTGCTTTGGGGAAATAAAACTCCCATGTCCACTAATCCCTGACTTTCATTGAATTAGCACAAAACTCAGACTTGAGTTCATGCTGGTTCGCTCAAAACCCCACACCTGCCAAGAATACCATGCTTAAGTCCAAAGTCAGAATAATGTAGAACTGAAAAACACTTTTGATTTTAGAAGAACATCAGACAGCATAGATTTCTCTAAACGTTTGAATAACACTTAGTCTATAGTTACTAAAAATCTTTGAGCCCTCTTTCATTTCTTGATATTTTGCTTTTAAAAAGCAAGACTTTATGTTTTAATGTAGCCTTGAGAAATAGTTCCTGAAGGACTTTTTTGGTTCACATTTTTTGGCAAATTTTTGTCTCTTATTTTCAGTCCAGTCCCTGTAGTTAACCATTTTAAGAGGAATGTTCATGTTTGTTAAGCCACACAGTGACCTATGAATCATTTAAGCATTAATATAACTGCAAGGCATGACCCAGTGAGAAACAGATGATCAGAACAGTTATTAGTTTACTGCTGATTACTAAATGCTGAGTGGTTGGAACAGACGAGAGGGGAAATGAGGTCGCTGCTGAGGCTGTTCATAAACAACTGATTTTAAAATTATATCTTTAGGCACTTTGCAGCCCGACACACTAAAATGTTTGTTCCCATTTCTTTATTTTAATCTACATCATTTAATTTAAAGTAAAAAAAAATAATAATAATGGTGGGCTGAAGAGTTTTGCACAGTGTGTAGGATCAGAAAAGTAATGTCTAGGGGGAATGGGGAATTGTCCATAATGAATATCTTGATCTTGACCCTCACTTTAATTTAATTTAATTAATGTTTATATAATTTCAGAGTATTTTTAACCACGGACATTGTCACAAAGCAGCTGTACAGAAATTCAGGCACAAATTTTTAACTTGTACAGTAAATGTGTCTCTAATGAGAATGCCAGAGGCAGCAGTGGCAAGGACAAACACGCTGAGATGACACGAGGAGGAAACCTTGAAGATGAAGTGTCATTTTAAATAACGGTCCTTTTATAACTGTTTAAAAAAACAGAAAAAATGTTAATTGTAACTTATTAATAAGAACTTGAAGACGCGCATCAGAGGTATTTCTCAATTTATTATAGTTTTAACTTTCATTTGAGCTCGATCTTGTCTTGGACTCGCCCCATCCCCCTAATACTCAGTCTAGACCCAATCCATTTAAATCATTAGTTTTCCTAACAGGAAATTAAATCGTTAATAGTATACCATATATCATCTATATATGGTGGGCTTATGAATTAATTAAGAAATTAGGGGGCAAAATATAAAACTGTCATTTGCCTTCCTGACATTTCTTATGACCTTAAACTTTAAAATAACATGCGCTGGATGGATGGATGGATGGATGGAAAGTTGGATAGCCAAACCAGTTAATCTAGTCGTTATATATACAGTAGTATAGTATATATATATATATATAGTCGTTCAGCACTTTAAGTGTTAAGCAATTATAACCAGGCATGTTTCGAAAAAGTGTTATGTAACAACAAATTAGCACTCGAATGTTTGTTTGGAGCAGAGGAGCAGCGATGTACGAACGCTCCATATCCTCTTTTTTTCTTCATCCGACCACAACCCACACACAGCGATGTATTGATTCCTTTCTCAATGAATCCAAACCCATGATGAAAGGAGCTTCAGCAGAATGAGGTAATGGACAAGAATTACCTTTAAAAGCACGGCTTTCAGAAAATACACACAGCAATGAGAACAGCATGTACACACTCAAGTGCTTATGTGCATTCATCACATACACACACACACACACACACACACACACATACATACACACACATACACACTTCTGCACTGTTTTTTCAGGACTCATGTGTAGTCATTCAACAAACACAATTTTCCAGTGGATTTCAGACACTAACTACACACACACACACACACACACACACACACTCTCTTGCATTGTGTCTTAGGCTGAGACACTGATCACACACACACACACACACACACAGAAAGACACACAAGTCTCCAGAGTGTTTCAGACGATGACACTGACTCTACACACACACACACACACACACACACACACAAACGTCTCCAGGGTGTTGCAGACACAGACTACACACACACACACACACACACACAATTCTCCAGTGTTTTAGACGATTTAGACGATAACACTGACTCTATACACACACACTCTTGCATTGTGTCTCAGGCTTAGACACTGACCACACACACACACACACACGCACACACACACACACTTGCACTGTGTCTCAGGCTGAGACTACACACACTCCTGTATTAATGACACTGGATAATCATTAACTCATCACTGTAACGATCTGACAGACTTCCATCTCTCCGCCTCCTACCTTCAGATCGGTGAGGATGACCACGCCCGAGTTCTTGTAGTTCTTCTTCTTTACTTTGTACTTTGGGTTGACACAGTCCCATGTGACCTTTAGGAGCCGGTGAGAGGAAAGAAGATGAGTTGTTCATGTAAGCACAAACCTGATGGCGTAGCATAATTCATTTTAACTTCTAAACATTTTTTATTAACATATCTAAATTATAATAGTTTTGAATAGTTTATGCAAAATGGTCTAATTTCCTAACAACAGTGCTGTTAACAAATATGAAACAAGTTAACTAAGTGTTAGCTTCTGTCATGAAAGAGGCACCGTTCTGCACTTCCCATCAGCCGTAACAGCTCCAGGATTGTTCCTACAGTATGTCACTTATTGTTAGTTTTTTCACTAAAATAAAAAAATCTGCACTGAACGAAAGCTAGTTCACATCATTGGATGCAGCAATTTTTTTTGTGTCCCGGAAGTCCTCCTGGAGAAGAACTATACCTGATGACTTACGTGACTCAACACGAGGGCCACCTAAAGGATTTTTTTTGAAAGGGAAACACTGAGTAGCAGAGACATTCAATTAGTGACGATAATAGACTTTAACAGCACTGTTTAATTATATGTATCACAGGTGTTTTAACTATCCTTAATTACACAATCTCAGCGTGGGTGAGAGTAGGTCTGTAGGTCCGCAGTACTGAGGAGAGAGCAGCTGCCTGCCAAAACCCACATTCACAACCAGTCACAGAAGCACTTTCAGTAAGAACATCAACACACCTGATAACGTTATGTCGTCTTAAACAACACACTGTCTCCTTAATAATTGCTTCTAAGTCGTTCCAAAATGCCTTATACCTAAGGTGAGCTACAAAGCTAACTAAGTTCTAACACAAGGCTAAATCCCAAATCCCTCTCTAACCCCTGATCAAGGGCACTACTTTGTGTGTGGAACAAAGGATTGTGCACCCTAACACAATTGGCTGCCATTTTATGCTATTTGGGATTTAACCCCAGAACCCGGAAGTTAACTGGGCTGATATTCTAAATCAGAAAAAGTGCAAATGTAGAGAAATTTACGGTTTATTCTCTGCACCTTTTGGCTATATAGCACCAGTAATCATTTTAAAGGACTTTAATCCCTGTTAATTACACTAATGGTCTGTCATGTTCACCGGACGTGGAAGGATATGTGTTAAATAAACAAACACATCATAATTTGTTAACAGTGTGGGGGACGTTATTTTTTAAAGTAACTAATTACATTACAAAATTACTGTCTTTAAAAAGTAATCAGTTACATTACAGCGTTAATTTCTGA
>JAQMYL010000007.1:25075368-25093583 GCA_030014365.1 Clarias pachynema | reverse complement strand
GGGGAGACAAAGCGGCGGCTCAGTAATCTGGAGAGCCAGATCTTACTCCCCAGGGCTGAGGTGGCTCAGATGTGACACACTTATGATTAAGACGTAAAGACAGCGGCCCAATCGTGACTCGCAGCTCAGCATAAAACATTTATTAATAAGTGAATATGTTAGCTTGTTGACAGATGGACACGGTGTATTGAAAAGGAAGGCGATTATGTTGAGAAGCGATGAAAAAGATTTGTCTTTTCTAAAAGTTAATTGAAATCAATTCTACAGCCAGAGTGCGGATCATTTTTGACTCACCCTTGTATTTTAAATGTTAAAAGTTATAAAACGTTTCATGATTCTGCCAAGCTGCAGCACATGAGGCCTGTTACTCACAAATGTGTAGCTTTTAAAAGTTTCTCATCTCATCCCACCTGTTTGGGCCAAAGACAGGAACAAATGCAGCAGAATATTTAGTTATATTTTTTATTATTAAATAATATTTTATTTAATAATAAAAATACTTTTTTTTATTAATGAATAAAATATAAAATTTTGTTTTATAATTGATGTAAATTCAAAATATTAAACTCTCTCCTGAAATGACGGTGAGGCTGCATATGTTCTTAGACTTCAGTCATTTGCCTTGGCAAAAAACAAAAATTATGCAAACACTCTACCAAAAGAGTCCTAAGTGGCCCATTAACCTAAAAAATTTGCATGTTAGGAGTCTTCGTTCTTCCTGATAAACAGGTAAAGATGTTTCTACAGAGGAGCCATTTGAAGTTCACGTTATTAATGCTTGGTCATAAAGCTAACACATCGAATGGAGTAATTATAAGAAATTAAGGAGAATGCATGAATAAAACTTTAGAGAATACAGACCAAAGGATGAACTGCAAACTTTTATACTAACAATCTCACAACAATCTCTACATTAGGTTGGAAAACACGAATTTGCAAGATACATAAGAAAATGATTTAGTAGATGATCTGTGCCTGGCTGTGCAAGCCTAATGATTATCTTATAAAGTGCTATATGTCTCAGGTAAAGTGTTATTAGTTATGTTGTTAATTTGCAAATGTTAAAAAAGGCCCATTGAAGCATTTTTTCTGTACTTGACCCTCCACTCAAATATCTCTAATCTGACTATGATCAGTAGTTCATTAATCATTAATAATCCCTACACTGTAACTATCTTAATCTTAGGTCAAAGATCAAGGTGTTTAAGTTGTATGTTTCCTGTCCTACTTTAGTGTCAGATAAGTGGGTGGTGTCTCTTGCTGCAGAACAGGACAAATTATTATACTTTGATCTTTGCAAGTGGCTATTAACCATGTACAAAGTATTCATTAAACATGCAGGAAATAAACAGACACATTACGTGAACGATGAATTTAATATGCTGAACTTATCTGAATTATTTCAATGTCAGACGTGTTCTCCTGTAACTAACTATTACAATGAACTCATAGAAGATTCCTGCTATTTATTTTTGTATTTGATTCGAAAAATGTCACAAAATGTCACAATGTTGTGACGAGCACATTATATAACATGAAAATAAATCTTAATGTGGCTTAATGTACCAAACCAACAACACCAATGCTGTTATAGTCTCAGCATGTGATATAAGAGAAAAAAAACCTACTTATCAAAATAAGAAGAGGGTTCAGGTCAATCCGGGACTTTTGATTTTGAAGAATACAAGAACACAGTTCTGAGAATAAAAACTCTCTTTATTTCCCTGCTACACTAATGCACTTATCCCAGTGTTTCACTAGTGCTTGGATAACAGCAAGGTAGAAAGTTTTACCAGTATGCCGGAGCCCTGATCAGACTGCTTGCTTCATGAGTGAAACGCCGGCCTCCCAGGAACTCCTTTAATGTTTCCCCCAACATGTGGAAATGTCTTGGAGCGAGGTCAGGTCCATACGGGGGATGTGGCAATAACTCCCACGCCTTCATTCATGAGAAATTTCCTCACAAGTCCCGGTTTGATTTGAACGCGCCTTGTATGAAGCACTATAAGTCTATACACATGAAGCTTTAAGGTATCCTCATCTCAGTGGTTCTATTAAAGTAAATTATAACAAAGACACATTTTAAACATTATCATTTTCATTTTATTTCAGCTAAAACTCCAATATTCAATATTTATTCAAAATAGCTAAAACTCAAAGCTCTTTCAAACATACAAAAACGCATTTCAACAATCATAAGAATTTGCAGTGAGCTTTTAGCTCTAAAATCTGCTTTTATCCGAGTCATAAAGGTAAAGCAAATCTAACTAGTCATTCAACTGAACTACTCGAGTGACTTGATGTATTTTTCATAGGCAGCTTCATCCATTAGAGCGTCCAGTTCTCCAGGGTTTTCTATCGTCATCTTAATCAACCATCCTTAAAGAAAGGAGAAAGAATTAGAGAAGTGTTTTCCCATTGCTGTGTACTACTAAACATACTACAACAAACTCACCACGCTCATAGCAGGACGAGTTGATGAGGCTGGGGTTCTCCGTCAGTTCTGTGTTGATTTCGGTGACTTCTCCACTCAGGGGTGAGAACAGCTCGCTAGCGGCCTTCACACTCTCTAACACACCAAATTCCTCTAAAAGACAATGATTTGGAATGAACCAGTGAACCAAAATCTTCAGTTCATCTATGCACTGGTTTAACCATCAGCATTGAACAGTACAGAGTAAAAAAATATCTACCGTATTCATGCATTTATCCATGTATTTTATAAATTATATATATATAATATAAATGTCTGGATTAAAGTAAAAAGATTTTCAGAAAGCATCAGAGCTCACCTGTTGGTTGAAGCTTTGTTCCAACTTCAGGTAGTCCACAGTACACTACATCACCTAAAGCTTCCTATGATTAATAAAGCAATGTAAGTAAAACAATTGGGCTGGAGAAGGCAGCTCACTCTTTTTGTCATGATTGTTCTTGTTCTTGCACAATATTCGGGACTTATTTTCATGCATATGATAACTAGCATTGTGCATTACATCATTATTACATTTGTATTTCTTTTAAGGTGGTCCACTGATAAGGTTTGAAGTTTGTAACTTTGGATTTCTAATGGAATTGTTTCAGAAGGAGTATAGTGGTACCTCAAAACATAAACATTTAGAAAATACATGTAAATGAAGTAAAATAAATAGATATTAAACCTTGCTTAACCGTAATTTATGATTCCTCTTGGTACCGGCTGCTTTAAAAACCAAACTGAATGTGGCTCCCTTTTCTTCTTGCTACCGTCTTTGATAACATCCTTGGGACCCATGTGTTCACTAAGTCTTGCACAAAATATAAAAAAAATCCACAAAAAAATATGTAAACTCACTTAGCTTGGCCTTCCACTGATATGAACAAGTTTTGAACGGCTCCTGGACGTACGCACGCACAACTCAGCCAGCGTCGGTTCAGCTCGGTTCGTTCGCTCATATGCCAAAAATGCTTCATATGCCAAGGCAAATTTCAAACTTTCAGTTCTTCGGGCAAAAATTTGTGAGGCGGGCCGTTTGGATGTCAAGGTACCACTGTACTTAGTGTGCTGTTTTCACAAACAAGACCTTGTTTGCAAATGTGATTTTTATCTCAGTGGGACCATCCTGGATATGCTGTTATAAATAATTAAATTTAAGTTAAAAAAAAAAATAGACTGTGCAAAATAACTCCCTTTATTTCCATATATAATCTCCCTCTACACTAATGCACTTATCCCAGTGTCTCACTAGTCCTTGGTTTTCTCAGTACACCAGCCATGATCGTCTTCCTGCTTCATGTCTGAACCGCTGGTCTCTCTCTTGCACTCTCTCTCTCTCTCTCTCTCTCTCCTGAAGTCACTAAGATACCCGTTAAGGACAAACTTCTTTGTCCTGAAAATGCTTGAAAAGTTAACTTTGCAACAACCAAGTGTTACAAAGTAATGGAACTAGAGACTCCTTCCATAAATGTTAAATAAACATTTCCTTACAGAGAACTTTCCTATTTCGAGAATTAGATGGATTTCTCTTTATAACTAAACATAATTTGATTGATTGATTGATTGAGTGATTGGATTGACAGTATTGATTTGACAGATTGATTGATTGGATTGACAGTATATTACCTGGGGTGTCCCCCACACAAGACCCTGTGCTACTATAAAAACAATCACATTTTAAATTATTTGCATTAATTTGTGCATCAACCTGGTATTTGCAGTTAGAGATGTATTTATTAAAACAAATGGAATCAGAACCTTTTATACATTTAAATATTATAGTGGATATAAGCTCTTGTGTTTTTTGGGGGATGATTATGCATAATTCTATTAGTCATGTTTATAGTCAGATGGAGCTCTAGTAATTGTGTACAAATAAAAACCCTAAGAAAAAAGAAACATTTAAACATTTTTGTCAAATTTTTGCATTTGTCAGTCAAGTAGATTTTCCCCCTATTGTGAGCTCATATACTGTAAGAAGATCCCCTTCCCTGGCTTGTTGCTCAGCTCTGCTGTTCTCTGGAAGGGCGTGGCCCAGCTACAGCTCATTTACATATAAACTGAAACAGTGCATTTGAAGGAGAAGTAAAATAAAAGGGGTTTGTTTATAAAAAAAAGAATTATCTGAGGTGTATTTCAGCTGGGGCATTAAAGGACTCTGAGACCCGTGTTACAGCCCTTTTAACGTTCATTAGACAGTTAAGACTTCTGTGGATAGCGAGACCCTCTGTTGTAAACCTTTAATTACATGGTTTGCATTAAACACAACATTTGAAGTACAGTAATGTGAAGTCTCGAGCCATCCCTCATTTTTTCATATTTTGCCTCCAAAAAGCCAGACGTTATTATTTTTCAGTAGAGGTTTCAGGACTTTAGACAGTGTACTGCATTAGGGACTGATACTAAAATGCTGCGTTCTATTAGGAACAAAAATGAACTTAGGACAGAGCTCAGAATGTTTAAATTGTCCCTGCTGTGACGGTCACCTCACGAGGACGACACGGGCAAAGGGCAACGATTTCGAAGATTAAATAGTAAAACAAAACTGGTTAAATGTTTGAGAGAATCCTGACCACACAAATAAATATTAAACATTGAAAAAACACCTAATGGAACCTAATTATTTACAGGAAGTAATAATACTCTACCTGAGCATAAGCGCTGATCCCAACTGTCCCGATGTCTCCGTCTGCTCGTACCCACTCATGTTTGTCAGTAAACTTTAGAGCTGCAAACAAACCAGGTGTTGTCTTTAAAACTAACATGCACTTTTATCTTATTATTAAAGACAACTCAGTCCAAACATATGGATTCCAAAAAAAATTTTTTTTTTAAGTGAAAAACTTTTAGTCACATGATCACTGAAGTGAAACTATCGGCTCAACATTAAAATGTTAAATGAAAGAGTAAGAATGTTTGCACTCTTTCATTGCTATTGCAGTTAGCGCAGGTCTGCTTTGTTTAATGTTCTGCAAATTGGATATTGTGCGAACACTGTGTTATATTCCTAACAAAGCCACACGGCCGGCCAAAAAAAGTCACACCACCTAATATTTCACTGGACCGCCTATTGCTTTGAGTATGGCACACATTTCCATTGCATTGTTTCTACAGAATTACATCAATTTCTCTCCAAGATTTTATAATGATGACGGGAGAGTTGGACCTCTTCGTAAAGGCCTCTCCACATATCGAAAAGATTCTCGATGGGGTTAAGGGGTTAAGACTCTGGACATGGCGACTGCATGTGTGAAAATTATGTCTCATGAGCCCTAAAAACCACTCTTTCATAATTTGAGCCTGATGAATCCCGGCATTATCATCTTGGAATATGCCCAAGTCATCAGGGAAGAAAACATCCCTTAATGGAAGAAGTGGTAATTCAGTACATTCAGGTCCTCGGCTGACTTCATTTTTTGGGGACATAACTTCGCTGAACCTAGACCCGACATACAGAAGCAACCCCTGATCATAACACTGCCTCCAGAGGTTTGTACAGTAGGCACGAGGCATTATGGGTGCATCGCTTCATCGACCTCTCTTCTTACCCTGATGCACCATCACTCTGGAACAGGGTAAATCTTATTACATTTAATAATGTATTTATCAGTTCTTAGTAGTTGCAGGATAGTTAAATTCAGGTGGTGAGTTTTTTTTTTTGCCAGGCAGTGTATGTTGGATACTGTAGTGCAACCTTCTGTTCCAAATAATGCTATAATGCGGTAATAAAATAACAGCTATAATAAAACGGTTATATAGAGCAAAGAGAAGCAATATTAGTATTATCCAAAAATGTGTCATATTGTAACTCAGAATTTTCTTTTCGAAGATGGTCATCATTTATATTCTGATTATGACATGGAAGCAGAAATATTTCCTGATATTCGATTCTGCCAAAGAGCTCAGAGAACAGTTTAATGTGTTCTGTACTGAAGCCAAAAGGTCTTATGAAATACAAGCATACAACAAAAAAAAAAGCTCCCTCTTCTCTTCTTCCTTAGAACACTATGTTCTTCTTAGGATTCAAAAGTTTAATTCAAAACACAAGGTGGTTTCTGAGACACGAATCCCCACATAACCTGACTGACAGCTCAAAATCTTCAGAAATTAGCATGCAAATCAACAGAGCATAAGATAATATGTGCATGGGTCATCTGTTTCCTTCTCCGTTAGTCTAGTGCTAGAGCTTCATGAATGCGGAAAGAGGGAGAAAAATATCCTGAAAGACCAAAACAACTTTGTGAACAGCAATCAAGTTTAGAATTCCCTTCAGGGTAATAAAATGCTCCAGCAGTTTCTGACACATCAGAAAAGGTCTGTTTGCTGTGAGAAGCACATGGCGTGCACATTATAATCAAGCAAGCATTAAAACCAGGCAGACCAGTTCAAGAAGGTTGAGGTTTTAACTGCTTCAGTGTTTATTCTAACCTAGATATTGTAGATTTTAGCCAAAAAGCTGCTGCTATAATCATCAATACTGACCTTCTTCTCATCCCAGGACCCCGTTTCATGATCAGCTTATCATTACAATCCACTCAAGTACTGTTTGTCTTTACTGTCCTGCACCCACACCCGGTATTTATTTAGAGTGTCACTATCCATATTTTTCCCCCCTTGTCTCATTTTAAGCTTTTCTTCACCCCCGGTCAAAGGTCTAAATCTACATTCGGGCAGTGTCTATTGTTACACTTGCTATGCACATGCAGAAAAAAAGGCACCTTTATAATGTAATACTGCTGTAATATTGTCAAGGATGCCTTTTTTGTTTTTGTACCTTTTGTGTATTCAAAAAGACACACTAGAATAAGTAAACAACTTTTTTTTAAAGGGAAAATGTATGCACGAAAATTTGTTGCCATTATTATGATAATTGACATTATTATGATAATTGTAATTATAATCCTTTCAGATTCCGTTGCAGATAGGAATTGACTGACCTTCTAGCATGCCTAGAAGTGAAAATTCCAAGGACATTCCTGATTAGCAAAAAAGGGTGATCTGTCAATCAACCTGAGGACAATTCCGGAGACAAACAGCTAGGAATCTACAATCCGTGTTCCAACTATTAACAACATCAAAGTTGACGGTTGATCTGGGACTCGTGAAAGAACAACCCAGATGAACATTCTGTGTATAGGAAAGTTGTTGTGACTATAGAAATGTATTAAAACCGAAACCATACTTGCAAACTTGCATTTGATTAAAAAAAAAAAAAGAAAAAAAAAAGAGTAAGGTTCAGTGTTGCTTAAACTATTAAGAATTTTTTTTTTATGGTACAATCAAGTGAACATACCAATGTACCAAATGCACTGGTTTGGTAAATTTTTATTCCTGAGTGCATAGAAATAAAACTGAATTCAACTTCTATATGCACACAAATATACACACACACAAAAGTTGTAAGTTGTTAATAGCAGATCATCTGCAGTTTATTTGTGCAAAGAAATAACTACTTCTTTATCTTATCCAGCAGATCTCACAGCACTAACAGGACATTTACAAAACCAGGGGGATCCGGAGATCAAAGGCTTTCCTAAATACCAGTAAATAAATAATGTAATCCGCCCTTCAAGTAAAACTGGAAACTGTTGCATGTCGCTGCATTTTCAGTCTCGCCTGAGTTCCACATCCCTCCAGTGGTGATAGAAAATGATGTGTAATTACCTTGGGAAAGCCTGGAAGTAGAGGAGAAAGTCCTTGAAATGGATCTGTTCGTCCTCCTTAGTATCTGGTTCCCCGCAGTTCTAGACACAGAGGGCAAAAGCACCGCGAAACTGCAGGAAAAGCGCGTGAGCGTCGCGCACATCGCCATCTTTCCTGAAACTCAATGAAAACTGCAGCGCGGGTGCACTACACCGCGCGCGCTCCCGGCGACGCGCGCTCCCGGCGGCCACAAAGGACACGGACTCCACTCCCGACGTACGCAGTCCACAAAGGGACAGAAGTCCTCAAACACACACTGCATGGACGAATGAATGCCGCTTCACAGTGCATAATAAAATTCTCTCTCTTTAAATACATTTATATATATATATCCCCCTTTTTATAATTAGAATATCACTGAAAAGTTTATTTATTTCAGTGTCAGTTTTCAAAAGTTAAAAAACTCATTATATAGATTCATTACATACAGACTGATATATTTCAAGATGCCGCTACACAGTGCATAATAAAATTCTCTCTCTTTAAATACATTTATATATATATATATATATATATATATCCCCCTTTTTATAATTAGAATATCACTGAAAAGTTTATTTATTTCAGTGTCAGTTTTAAAAAGTTAAAAAACTCATTATATAGATTCATTACACACAGACTGATATATTTCAAGGATTTATTTATTTAGATTTTGATAATTATGGGTTACAGCTAATGAAAACCCAAAATTCAGTATCTCAGAAAATTTTAAAATAGTGTAAATGTTCAATACTGGAGACTCATGGTGTCACACTCTAATGAGCCAATTAACTCAAAACACCTGCAAAGGTTTCCTGAGCCTTTAAATGGTCTCTCAGTCTGGTTCAGTCACTGATCACAAAGCTGTGTGTTCAGAGTGCTGTGTGCAAGAACATTAATGGAAAGTTGAATGGAAGGAAAAAAATGTGGTTTAAAAAAAAGGTGCACAAGCAACAGGGACAACCGAAGCTTTGAGAGGACTGTGAAACAAAACCCTTTCAAAAATTTGGGGGAGATTTACAAAAAGTGGACTGCAGCTGGAGTCGGTGCTTCAAGAGTCACCACGCACAGACGTATCCAGGACATCCAGGCTACATCTGTTGCATTCCTTGCGTCAAGCCACTCTTGAACCAGAGACATCGTCAGACGAGTCATTGTAAGTTAGTTCCTGCCAAACTACATACAACTGAACTTGCATACTGCATCTATACTAAATGTGTTTGAAATACTGTATGTTCTGTACTAATTAAGACTAAAAATATTTCACCATTAACCTTTTACTGATGTAAGATTTCGAATGTTAAAGGAGCCTTCTTCCAAACAACAGCAACAATGTTAGGCTTGGTATGTCTTTTTGGTCAAGTCACAAAAAGCTTTGTGTATCTGTATCAGAGTGCACAATTGGACAAACACCATGAAATCCACACTCTTAAAATATTACTAGAAACCCTACATGCAAGGTTAAATTAATAAAGATTTTATGTTCTGTACCATGACCAAGAGTCATCATTTTCCTTTTTCTCAATGACTCAATTAAATCCTTTATAGAATCATTCACTCAGCGCAGATTTTATTTGATAAAGCAATACATGCGATATTTGTAACATTTCCCAAAATAGAATTTATTTTTTCCTTTGCCCTCGACCAACGCTTAATGAGTCTATGAAAAACCTTAAAAACGGAGCGCTTAAAAGTAAAAAGTCATGTCCCTCCACCCCAAGTGTACTTTCATCAATGCTACTAAACTCCCCAACTGAGTGTTTCAGCCATTAAGTCTCCCCATCAGGGGCCTGTGTGAATAACAGGACACCACAGATCACCTTTTCAATCCAATATAAAGCCATACAGAGTGGAATCCTGACAGGAAAATTATTAGTCATCTTTTCTAGATGAGAAACCCGCATGTTGTATAGTGAGGCTTTTCATACCTTGATTTCAAGAATTATATGAATGTCCATGACATGTACTAACATGCAGAAGATCAGTGTTAGAGGGAACACTTATCCTGCACACCCTTATTACACCATACACCATTGTCAGTCAAAATGTAGGATTAAAAAAGTGCTGATCAATAAATAAAATCCCACTTCACCAGGCCATAATCATGCTACCCATTTTTATAGAGACAAGACTTTAGCATTAGTCTTTAGTCACACTGCTTAAATAACTTCAGACGGTTTAATCGCGCACATGAAGTTTTATTCCTATGACCATATGGTGATCAATAAAAATACAGAGACGTGGTATTAAAACCAAGATTACAGAAAAATATGGCTGGATTTGATTCTTCATTTTCTTGATTGCTCCAGGGTAAGAACCTGACGTTAACCCACAACAGACCAAAGTAGCAGTAAAAAGAGAAAAAGAAAAAAAAAAAAAACAGGAAACAGGGCTGACGGCTTCTGCCTAACTGAGTAAAAAAACATTAATATGGTTCCCTTCTCCAGCAAAGTAAAATCGTTTGTGACAATCATCTATCTTTAACAGTAACCCACACAGTCAGGCAGAAACATGAACCCTGATGCTGACGAATAATCTTGCATGTCACTGATCTCTGATCAGAAGACATCACAAGCCACAGTGTTAAACTGAAGTGCCATCTGCTGGAGGAGTGGGTTTATTGTCTTCAGGCTTCATGGCAGGGAAGAGAAGGACTTCCTGCAACACAAAAAATGCACCAGCATGTTAATTTGACTTCTCTGCGTAACAGCGTTAAAATATTAACCTGTTGTTTCATTTCTGTTTTAAATAAAGACTAATTAACCTGTCTAAGTGCTATGTGTTAAGAAATAAGACACTTTAGTACGTATTGCTCTAGGAAAATAAATCAAGGATGGGGTAGTGTGATACGCGTGCCAAGGGGAATTTTTACCACCCAAAAGTTGAATATGATTAAATTTCTCCTATTGAACAATTTAACAAATGCAAATTTTTCTTTCTTCCTTTTTGAATAGTTGAAGGTAATGTTCTGGAATGGCTACAAACTGTGTTAAAGAAACTACTCTTTGTAACGGCAAAAACTCCCAGGAGGCAGTGTACTTCATCTCTATATGAACATATCCCAGTCTTTTACTGGTGCTTGGTTACCAAGGTAGAAATTTCTCAATACACCAGAATTATGATCAGGCCTCACATCTAAAACGCTGGCCTCCCAGGAACTCCTGCTTTAATGACCAAAGGGGTTCTTTTGTTGCAGTACAATGCATGACCTCACGAACACCACTTGCACATTACATTAGATCTCAGAGTTATTACACATTACAGCCCGAACCTCGCTACAAGCCATTTCCACATGTTCCGGACATTAAGGGAGTTCCTGGGAGGTCAGAGTTTTACACGTGAAGCAGGCAGTCTGATCATGGCTCCGGCGTATTGAGAAAACGTTCTATCTTGATGGTATGCAAGCACTAGTGCACCGATGGCATAAGCGCATTAGTGTAGCAAGAGATTATAAGATAAAAGATTATGCAGGAATGTACGATGTATTTCTGACTGCTGGTTGATTTACCTTGATGTTGTTGGAGTCCGTTAGGAACATTGTGAGGCGGTCGATGCCCATGCCCCATCCTGCAGTAGGTGGAAGACCATATTCTAACGCCGTGCAGAATGTCTCATCTATAAACATGGCCTCATCATCACCTTCAGCCTTAGCCTGTACAAAACCCGACGAGACAAAAGTCACATCGACAGTATTCACCAAAAACACAGGCAGGGTATGCCTCAAATATTCAGACCTTAGCCTGCTGCTCGAAGAGCTCGCGCTGCTTGATGGGGTCGTTCAACTCTGTGTAGGCGTTACAGATCTCTTTCTTCAAGACGAAGAGCTCGAAGCGTTCGGTTAGTCCTTTCTGGGATCTGTGCCTTAAGAACAGGAGGAGGAGACACTATGTAAGTAATCGAATGTAATACAAGTTATGGAGCTCCGACTCCAGTGCATTCAAGTTTCCAAAACACAAAAATCTTACAGAATGTACGGGTCGATTCTGTTCACGATTCTGCCTTCACAATCTGATTCAATTTAATTCTCAGAATATTTTAACATATGAATGTTAAATGCCTGTGCATCATGAATGAAAATGATGGATTGAAACATCATACCATGATATCTATCAGAACAAACAGAGCTCCAAAGTTGCCTAAAATGCCTGCTTTGTCTTTTTCTTCTTTTCGTTTTTTTATTTATAAAAAAGGTCACTCTTGGCCACAAGAAAAACCACTTGTTAGTGCGGCTAATCAGGAAAAAAAAAGGCTTCAGTTGTTCAGGGAGCATAAAGTTTTTGGAGATTTTGGAGTGATGGAAAAAGGTCATGTGGTCTAATGAATCCAGATTGAGCCTATTCCAGAGTGATGTGCGTGTCAGGGTAAGAAGAGAAGCGCATGTACAAGCCTCTGGAGACAGTGTTATGATCCGGGGTTACTTCAGTTGCTCAGGTTTAGACTCAGCAACGCTATGTGGCAATAAAATGAAGTCAGCTGACGACCTGAATGTACTGAATGACCGGGTTATCACATCTATGGAGACCCACAGTTTCTGGGAGCATGAGGAATAATTTTCACACAAACTGGTTAACACATCACTTACAATGTGCGCAAAGTTTTTAGCCAAGCAGTGTACACGTCACATTTTTGCTTTAAGGTGCATAATAAACTAATAACGTCCAAAAAAAAAAAGAAAGGAAAAAAAAAAGGGTAGGACATCAGACTGGTCAATTCTTTAAAGCCAGTCCCCATCGACGCTCTCTGCAATTAGTTTTTTTTTTCCTCCTGATGATAAAGTGATCTCACATTAGCCACATCTTCATCACAGTGTGACGTACTGTATATAAAACCTGAATCCAATGTTGCGTGTTCAGAGATCGTGTTTTGTACCGACCATTTCTTTTTCATTACTGATGCATTATCATAACATTTCTGATTACATTTAGTCATTTGGCAGACGCTTTTATCCCGAGCGACTTACAAAAGTGCTTGAGTTTCTATCATTGGATAAACTCTTACACTGGGTTACTAGGTTACTAAGTACCAGTCAAACACTGTTGGTAAGGTGTTTTGTGTTTTGTGTGTGTGTGGAGAGTGTAAGGAAAGGGGGCGATTAACTGAAATATTGCAGAAACAGATGGTGTCCTTAAGTTGTCGTTTAAAGATTACTAGTCATCCTGAAAATGGTCCATTTTGACCCATCACCCCTACACACCCCCTCTGTGACATCACCACTCTAGCTGAGATCCCCCGGTCATGACAGGGGAACTATAGAAGTGCTCACCATTTTGCCAGTGGGCTCATGATCTGAGGGTGGTCACAAATAAATGTAGGGTTGATGCATTTCACCTCCAGGAAATCTCCCACTAACTACAATACAAAAAGTAAGGAAAAGGGAAATCATCATTACACAGCTGTGTCCATTAATTTGGAAGAAAACTTAATTGAGGTTGTTTAGTTAAATGTGTTAATGCTGACTAATGACAGTAAAAGAGCAGCTACAACTATAATCCTCATTATCATCTGACAATCTGAAAAAGTCTTTCATGAAATTATCTTAATATTCTTCCGACATGCTATTAGCAGAATTACATGACAGTTTTGTCATGGCCTGTATGGTGCTGATATACATCTTTCTCTGGTCAGTGGATGGGAGAAAATTGTCTTTTTTACTTTCTAAAAAAATATATCTAATTTTACGCAACATCAACAAAATGACATCAACTCAGCAGTGACGTATTGGAAAAAATAAACAACCTTATCCAAGAGGCGAGCTGTTGTTCTTGGAGCCGCACATTCCACTCCCTTCTGAGCACACAAATCATCGAAGAATTTGCGAGTTTCTGCACGAAAAAGTGAACCAAAATAATGCAAATAAAATTCTTGAATTATGCAAATAATGGCCTTTAACTCAAAACTGCGGTCAAAACTAAACTACCTGTTAGTTCATGTTAAATAGATCATTAAAAAGACCTGAACCCTAAATACACACTTATGTTACTGTAAAAATATCATGATTAAGTTGTACCATCAGAATCATAAGTGTCAGGGGCTGGAAATTTCACTCCCATCTCCTTTTCCAGATCGTGACACATGCTGATTCTCCTAAAAGGTGGAGTGAAGTCGATTTCATGGCTTTGTCCTTCTGGTCCATCGGGGTGATACGTCACCTTATAACCTCCTGTGATGTGCTTCACCATTCCTGTACGATAGAAATCGTGAGAGTGAAGCAGGTTGACCTTTTGTCGTATTTTCAATAATTAGAAGTTGTGTTCAAGTGATTCCCAACCTGCGAGAAGCTTCTCGGTGATCTCCATCAGGTCGTGGTAGTCAGCGTAGGCCATATAAAACTCGCACGTGGTGAACTCTGGGTTGTGGGTGAGGTCGATGCCTTCGTTTCGGAACTGACGACCGATTTCATAGACACGGTCGAAGCCTCCAACCACCAGCATCTGAATGCAGGAACACTGAGTATGAGCATCGTGCTGGCAGCTCGTTCCATTCAGTGCTTACTTCATTTGTACTGTACCTTGTGGTAAAGCTCAGGCGCAATCCTCATGTACAGGTTCATATCCAGCTCGTTGTGGTAGGTGATAAAAGGTCGAGCCACGGCGCCTCCAGGAATCAGGTTCATCATCGGGGTCTCGATCTATGACATAGGCACACCAAAGAAAGATGAGAAAAAGCATCATCAGTGAATTACAGCCAGGGCTGGGTAACGAAGCCAAGTGACAATACGGCACCGGTACCTATACAAGCAGTATGTGCTAGAACTGAATCGAAAACACAGATTTCCCTCCCTCCTCAGCGCTCAACTACAAATTTACTAGTAACACGAGTGTCCATGTTTTCACATCCCGACTTAAAAGCACAACCTGGGGGAAATGAGACCATCTGCACACCGCGTGAATTAAGTGATTACACTTGCTCTGATGGCGTTAGCTTGTACGCATAAATTAAAACGGCTAAAACTAAATTCTAAAGCGTGGCTGTATTTCACAACAAAGGATTCGGAGACTGCGACATGCAACAAATGTCTTTCAACAGTTGTGTAAAAATGGCTGGAAACACATTAAGCCTAATGAAACATCGGAGGACATACGGGATGAAGTTAAAAGCAGAGGGATGCATCGTGTTTAACAGCTTGCGGACGTCAGCTGGCAGTGTGTGCGGCATCAGCCCCAGTCAGACCAACACTAGCAAAGTCAGGAGAGGTGTACTACTACTACTACTACTACCAGTCAGGAAAGACTGAAGACTAATCACGCGTTTCCTCCGAACCATGAGCAACAGATTGAAAACTTTGTTGAGGCTTTGTGCCTTAGACAAACCATGTATTTGCTACACTCATGATAGCTGGTATCTGTTATGTGATAGACTGGGGGACTATAGCTGGGTTAGGTAGTTTCCACCCAAAGTATTGGTCCAGGCACCATTAAGGCACCGGTAACATTTTAAAAGTAAAGATTTGGCACCGGTATTAAAAAAACAACAACAAAAAAAACATAATTACAGCCTGATAGATACCACAACTAAAATATTTGGTGCTCTTGTCAAAGTCTTTATTTTCTGCACCCTTGACAGCTGGTAGCTGATATGTGATGGAGCAGATAAAGCTATGGCAGTGGTTCTCAACCTTGTGTCCTGGAAAAACCCTGTCTGTACATTTTTCTTCTCAGTTCCCCAGTATGCCTGATAAGATAATTAACAGTCTTTTCTTGTTAATACGTTTATTCATAAATTAATACTATACAATACCTAAAATGACTTTGACACCCTTGACGTAGATTGTTGTCTCACCTCAAGGAAACCAAGCTGGTCCAAGAAGTTGCGCAGGTACGTGATGATCTTGGCACGAGTCAGAAACTTTTGCCTCACAGGGTCGTTCAGGATCAAGTCCAAATAGCGCTGACGATACCGAGTTTCCTAACAGCCACAAAAACACAAAATTAGTACTTTCACCTTTTATAATTTAACTGAACATCACAGGCTATTAGAGCTGCGAGTCACAGGTAGACCGTCGACTCGATTTCATTTCAATAGCATTAATGTTTCAGTAACGTTAAGTCTCGTCCAAAGTGAGGATCTCTGCTTTTTTCCCCCCTGCCAATCCTCACTCGAGGCCAGCAGGAGGCGATAATGTGTTTGAGCAAGCGAGAACACTGACCTTGTCCTTCAGACCAAAATGCAGGTGAGGAAGCATGTGCAGACACGGAGACAGCAGGGTCATCTCTACGGGGATGATGCTCAGCTCGCCTTTCTTTGTCTTCCCAGGATTACCACGAACACCTATGATGTCACCACGACGCAATTTATTGTTGATATGAGTGAAGTCTTCCTCCGATTTGTAACTCCTGAGTTGAAATAAAAAGCATACAATTTATTAAATAGCGTGCAGCTGAGGAACACCTGGACATAAACCTATTGTGCAGTATGTGCGTGTCTCAGACCTGGAGGTCGCCATAACCTGCAGCTTGACACCCTCTCCTCTCAGGTCATAGAAGAGCAGTTTGGCCCCCGAGGCCCTCTTGGCATGGACTCGACCTGACAAACAACTAGTGTTAAATCCTTAAAAAAAAAACAGAGTTGAACTTCTCACAAAACCGTCATGAATTTTACCTGAAACACTCAGGACGACATCTGATAACTGCTCCCCGGCCTGAAGGTGGTTATATTTCTTAATGAACTCTGTAAGCGACAAGTCCACGTGAAACTTGTGGGGATAGGGGTCTTCAGCGGTTCCCTTCAGAGCCTGGATGGCCTGAGTGCGGATCTTGAAGTATTGCTATAAGGACGCCGACACACACAAATACATAACATTGTTTAATAACATTATTATTCATGCTCACAAACAATAAATCAACCAATGAAAACGACTGAAAAATTGTCTGTGTCAACATCATTTTTAAAAGACATTTTTTTATACCATGAGTAAAAATTCCTTGTTTAATGTAACAAAGCAAGCAATTTTATGTTAAATTTTTTCTCATCCAACAACCAAATCAGATCTGTGACCGACCAAAAACCGTGAAATGATACAAACCAAGAGTTTTATGAGCCGTTGTTCCATTAGCACTTACAATGTTTAATTTATTTGTTCTGACCAATCAGCTTCGAGCATTCAACCATGCTGTGGAATGAGTAATATTTAAAAAACACAGGGCACCAATATAAACCCGTGATCTGGCAGAGAAAATTTATCTACGGATTCTGACCAATCAGAATCAGGAATTTAACAGCGCAGTGAAAACCAGGGCTTCGAAATGAAGGTTTCCTGGATCACTGCAAGAAACTGTAATTCGGGAATCCCGTCACTTCACATTTTGTACTTAATTGATTGAAAAAATCTTAAGTTAAACAAGAGGTAATGTCATTCGATGTAAGCTTATCTAAGCTGCTGATCCACAGTAAAAGACGCCTTACATTGGGGTCCAGAGTCTCCTCGTCCACTCCGTCCACATGCTCGTGCTGCCGTTTGTCGCTCGACTCCTTGCTCTGTTCATCTTGGTCCTTGACCTTGGCCTCCTTCTCTGCAGCTTTCTTCTCCGCCTTCATGCGCCTCTTGAGCTCACTGAAACACAGACGAGTTACTGTGACTCAAAGCCTCGTGAACAATGAGATCATGATGCCAATCACTGTACAAAGAACCGGAGGGGTGAGAAGCAGGCGTGGGCGATATGACAACAACCATATCACGATACCATTTATGTCACGGTATACCTGCCAGCCAAAAAAAAAATAAACTAACATTTGAATAAAATTGTATTACTATAATATATATATACATATATACATATACATATACATATATACATATACATACACATATATACATATACATACATATATATACATATATATACATATACACATATATATACATATACACATATATATACATATACATACATATACACATATACATACATATACACATATATATGTATATATATATATACACATATATATATATATATACACATAATATATATATATATATATACACACATATATATATATATATATATATATATATATATATACATACATACATACATACATACATACATACATACATACA
>JAQMYL010000007.1:25064310-25075268 GCA_030014365.1 Clarias pachynema | reverse complement strand
ATATATACATACATATACATATATATATATACATACATATACATATATATATATACATACATATACATACATACATACATACATACATACATACATACATACATACATATATATATATATATATATACATACATACATATACATATATATATATATATACATATACATATATCATATATATACATACATATATATATATATATGACTTTCGGCTGAAAAAAATAAATAAATTGAACTTCTTCCAATTACAGCATGCAATTGTAACGAAATGATCTATGATGCAATTTACCACAATTTCAATGAAACATCGTCATATGACCCAGCCCTAGTGACAAAAGGTTGGTTTTGTTTTTTTCCTTCTTTTTTTAAAATTAATTATTCTCCTCCCCTCCCCACACATTAGACAAACACCACCAACCTTTTGTCACCTCTCCAGCGGCATCCTTCAATAAGCGAAGGGAGTGTTTGCCGAACCTGGGGCGCAAACTTCTGCGCCCGTAACCCGACGGCCCGGCACACGGGCTGCCTGGCTGCTCTGACCAGCGTCAACATGATGCGCGGGTCCTGAACCAAGAAAACGCACACGTCAGACTCGTTAATGTATGAGCTCCTGCACGTCTATGAAACACCCAAAACGTTTTCACAGTAGAGTGGTTCGGTTTGATTTCCCACAGCAAAAAGATAAAAAGAAATAAAAGAAAGATAAAAGGAAAAGAAGTTTAGCTGAGGCGTTGTGTGATAAAACGTATTTGTAGAAATCGTTCCTTCTTGGTTGACAGGGGCGCATGTCGGTGAACCTTTTTATTAACAAGGTGTTTCCGCTTGTCCTGTCCATCACAGAATTTTTATTTTATTTGCTAAATACTAATTACATTAAGGCATTTGGCTTAATGTAATTAAATAGAAATTACTTTAAAGCATTTGGCATATGGTTCTTATCCAGTGCGTCTTACAAAAAAAACTTTGAAGTTTCCATCATTGGATAGCTATTTACACTGGGTTACCAACTAAGTACCATCAGACAAACACAGGTTTAATTACTAATTACATTTTTCCACATTCTGATGTTAGCTGGAATGGTCTTGACCTGTCCATGCTGGAACATGACTGGCTGATTCGGAGCAGGTGCTAGGAGCAATGAAAGGGTTATGGGGTACTGAGCAAGCCCCTGTTCCACCAGGCTGCCACCTCTGGTTTCTTGAGCAGGAGCCTTAACCCCATCCTCTTCAGGGGTGCTATATCATGGCTGCCTCTGCACTCTGATCCCAGCCTTCAAACAATTTCAGCAACAAATAAACGCTTAACTCAGTTAAAGTTTCGCGTTTCACACTCGTGACCCGACGGTCAACAAATAATAAATCACAAGATCATCCTTAAATCAATATAATCATTCTACAGAATACTAATCGAAAGCAAACCGGGAGCTCAAACCCAGATCGAGTCGTATTTTCTTTTCCTAGCTGTTATTAAATACTCCTGAGGTCTGAGTCTGTAAGGATTTGTGTACGGAAAGCAATTACCAGTCATCCAACTGGCTCCTTATCTCATAACACTAACAAGGAACTGGAATTGCGCTGCAGAGTTAGGAGACGGTCACAGGCAGAGCAAGAAAAATAACAAATATCAGGAGCCGGACATTTCTCCAGGGATGCTGATAATAATAATGATGCCAATGTGAAACTATAGTTTGTTGCTAATTAGTAGACATGAGAGAAGTCTGGCAAACAAACACGGGTCATAGAGTATTTATGTATTTCGATGTTTGCATATCATTTAAAACATCACATCCAGCGTCGAATAAGGATTTTTTAATGTAGATCAGTGGTTCTCAAGGTCCGGCTTGTGAGGCGTCTCCATGGCGTTTCATTGGTCAAACGAGTTTAATGCATACATCAAAAAATAAGACATGTATAAAGAACATGTATGTAATACTGGGAATACATTAACATTTTAGAAACTTTTGAGAGGTCACATCCACACCAGGATACATATGATGACAGAGTAAAGTATTTATAAAAGGACAGATGAGCACTTCACCCAAACCCAAACCAGCATTCTGGACCTGAGGTCACGTTTCCCCAAACAGGTTTTACCAGACACACACACACCACATTTTTGTATCTTTACATGTTTTTCAGATTACAATGGTACTTCGGTATACGAAAGCCCCACCTTGCGAAATTTCGCCTTAAGAATCAAACTTTTGAAAGAACTCAACCTCAGCATACAAAGCATATTCGGCATACGAGTGACCAGAGGCCGTTCAAAACTTGTTCGCGTCTGAGGAAAGTCAATCAAATTAAGTTGTGTTTTTTGTGCACGATTTAGTGAAGACGTAGCACCATGCGTCCCAAGAATGTTATGAAGCAAGAATAAAACGGTGCCACTTTTTAAAGTTTTTGAAGCAGCCGATCTCAAGAGGAAACATAAATTAATTATTAATTATTGAAGTTTGTCTATTTCATATTGTACTTTATTTACACATCTTTTCTAAATGTCTTGATTGTTTTTATGTGCAAAATATGATTATATTGTTGGGAATTGGTAATATTTTTGGATGCACTCATTACTTTCTAAGGAAAAATGCGTTTTGCAATATGAACATTCGCCTTAAAAACTCGAGGTACCACTGTATTTGCACTTTATTTAAAAATAAATTTAAAAAAGTGTTTAAAAAACTGAGTATTTGTGTATTTTTAGAATATTCAGTGTATTTGAAATGTGCAACCCAGGCCAGTTCACAGACATGCATTTCTTTCCCTAAAACACACTGTCATGATTAAAAATCATGATAACGTTATAGACATTTTTATACACAACTAACTTTTACCTCACAGTTACTGTATACACAAGTACCTGACGTAAAAGGCAAAATTGTTTTTACGCATGCGCCAAACAGCTTTGTAGCGAATATCGATACTTGTACGCATGCGCAGAACAGCTTTGTAGCGAATCGCGATCAGGCGCATACATGTACGCATGCGCAGAACCGCTTGGTAGCACATTTCAATGGTAGCATGTTTCAACAGAGTAACCGAAACCAACAGGGGGGAAGCTGATAAAAGACCTAGCTAGATGACACATATGTGAATATACAAACTTTATTTCGCATACTGACTCCACTTTATAAGATATTTAGCTTAGCTGAAGATGCCCGTAAGCAAGACAACGTTACATCATGCACAAAGTTAAAGCGGTTTAGAAACCATAACCTATTTTTCTCGTTAAATAAAGTGCTAAGAATCAACCAAAATTTCCCATGTCAACTCTATTTAACCCATCATGTTATTACTGCCATCTATGTCATTAGAAATATAAGACAATTCACATACTTTTTGCTGAGTTTTTCCCCATCCGCTACGACGTCCGCCATCTTGTCGAGTCGCCGATCTGATCCCAAACACCACGCGCAAGGAGGCTCTTCCGAACGTGTCTTTCATTAAGCCCCGCCCACTGTGATATGATTGAGCAGAAATTGAGCCCACCCAATTAGATCTTTCGCACGCGCGAATATTTGACCAATCCACGCGCAAAGAAGTTTCAGGAGCCGGGTGTAAAAAGTGAAGCTAGCCACCAGCTTCGTCAACTCGCTCGAGGCTAACTGATATACAGTAGATGTCAGAATAAAAGTGGAATCAAATGGCTGCATTCACCCTTAAAAACACTGCAACCCCAATTGCGTCCTCTAAAGGGACACAGGAGGAGAAGAGTGGTGATGATGAGATGAAGCCTCATTTACGTGTCGAGGCTTTCCAGCCTATAGTTTCATCAAAGTTTTTATTTCATGAAGCTTCGTTTAAGGCCTCGTTGTACTGCCATCTAGTGGACAGAAGTTTTAGCAAGCAGCACAATTTCTGTAATATGGAGTGTAAAATGCAGATACTGTACAAGTAATGTTACATTTACTGTTTACAGTCATGTCAGTTATGTGTGTGTGCGTGTGTGTTGTTAGAAAATACAGAAATGTTTACGCACCAAATCAATATCTGAATCTATAAAAAAAAAAAAAAAAAAAAAAAAAAAGTCAAGAACTAGAACAGAAAGTAAAAGTAAAGAGTAAATAGGACTTTTTCTTTCGTTCTTTCATGTTCTTTAACTTACAAGCCACTGTTTGGAATTTTTGAACAGAATATTTGAAAGGATATATATTTGGAAGTCAGTGTTATGGATTCAATAAACAAATGAAATAATGAAAGCACACAATAAACAAAATTACCTGAGGAGAGAAAGTAAAAAAGAGAGATTCAAAAACTAGATATGATAACCTAAGACTTTATGAGATAGATTAAGTTTTTTAAATGAAAAATTTTTGTAAGCATTTTCCATCGTTCATTGTGAAATGCAAAGAATTAAAAAAATTTTTTTTTTTTTTAAGGTTTAGCTTCAGTGTCATATGAATAATGACAAATATCAGGTGCGATACATTTCTTGCCGATAATGATCATACTGACCTGAAACTATATTTTGTTGCTAATTAGTAGACATACAGTAGGATAAGTCTGGCACACAAACATAAACCTTATAGAATCTATGTATTTAGATATTGAATTATCACTCAAAACATCCAGTTTCAAATAAATAATCTTTATGTAGCTCAGTGGTTCTCAGTCAGGCTTGCGAGGCGTCACAAGGGTGTTTGTCAATATTTATATTTAATATGCAGCTGCAAACAATGTCGCATTTATTATTGACAGTCCTGTGTCAGTTGTGTGTGTGTGTGTGTGTGTGTGTGTGTGTATTGTTAAAAAAAATCCACTGTTTAAAATAAATGTTTATGCACTAAACCACTCTCTGAATCTATAAAAAGTACTGTAGGTCAAGAACTAAAGTCAAGTAAAAGTCAAGATTAAATAGGAATGTCCTTATCTTTCTTTCTTTCTTTCTAAATTCTGAATTCTAAACATTAGCATGAATACAACTAACAGGCCACTGTTAGGAATCCTTGAACAGAATATGTGGAAGGATATACAGTATATTGCCAGTCAGTGTTAATGATTAAATACAAAATCAAATAAATAAACACAATAAAGAAAATCAACTGAGGAGGGAAAGAAAATAAAAGGGATAATAAAAAAGAAATCTAGATACAATAACCCTAGAGTTTATGAGATAGATTAAGATCATGCATATAAAAGGTTTGGTATGCATTTTCCTTCATTGATTGTGAAATGCAAAAAAATGGTCTAGTTTTTTAGGTTTGGCTTTGGTGTCATACAAATAATTATAAAAATATCGGCACACGGGCTGCCTGGCTGCTCTGACCAGCGTCTACATGATGCGCGGGTCCTTAAACAAGAAGACACACACGTCAGACTCGTTAATGTATGAACTCCTCCAACATCTGGGAAACATCCAAAACGTTTCCATAATAGAGTGGTTTGGTTTGATTTGATTGATTTTCCACAGCATAAAATAAAAAAATAAAAAAAATAGATAAAAGAAAAGTAAATAAAAGAAAAAGAAGTTTAGCTGAGGCATTGTGTGATGAAACGTACTCGTAGAACTCGTTCCTTCTTGGCAGAAGTGCATGTCGGTGATGCTTTTCAGGCCAACACGGGTGTAAAGAGTAGTTAATGCTAGACAGTTAATGCTGTCTTCATGTCAGCTCTGGAAATTCTCTTCTGAACCTTTTCATTAGTGTTTCCACTTGTCCTAAAATCTATTTACATTTTTTCGCATTCTGATGTTAGTTGGAATGGTTTTGACCTGCCAGGCTGCCACTGTTGGTTTCTTGAGCAGGAGCCGTAACCCCATCCTCTCCAGGTGCGCTATATCATGGCTGACTCTGCACTCTGATCCCAGCCTTCAAACTGTTTCAGCAACAAATAAACGCTTAACTCAGTTAAAGTTTCGGTTTCACACTCGTTAGAATGCTCATGACCTGACGGTCAACAAATAATAAATCAAAAGATCATCCTTAAATCAATATAATATAATGGCTTTATAGCATACTAATCGAAAGCAAACCCAGAGTTGTACTGAGTCGTATTTTCTTTAACTGACTGTTATTAAATACTCCCAAGGTCTAAGTTTATCAGGATTTGTGTACGAAAAGCAATTACAGTCATCCAAGTGGCTCCTTATCTCATAACACTAACAAGGAATTTGAATTGCGCTGCAGACTAACCAGAGTTAGAATATCAGAACCTGGACATTTCTCCAGGGATGCTGATAATAATAATGATACCGACATGAAACTATATTTTGTTGCTAATTAGTAGACATAAGAGAAGCCTGGCAAAGAAACACGGGTCCTAGAGTATTTATGTATTTCGATATTTGAGTATTATTTAAAATATCACATCCAGCATCAAATAATTATTATTTATGTAGATCATTGGCTCTCAAAGTCCGGCTTGTGAGGCGTCTGTAAATATTTATATGTAATATGCAGCGACAAATAATGTTATATTTATTGTTTACAGTCATTGTTTACAAGCACTAGAACAGAAAGTAAAAGTAAAGAGTACGTAAATAGGAATTTTTCTTTCGTTGTTTCATTTTCTTTTCTAATTCTAAACATGAGCATTAATACAAGTAACAAGCCACTGTTTGGAATCTTGGAACAGAATATTTGGAAGGATGTACAGTAAAACCTTGGATTGCGAGTAACGCGGTTTACGAGTGTTCCGCAAGACGAACAATGATTTTTAAGAAATTTTGACTTGAAAAACAAAGTCTTGGTTTACGAGTACCGAGTATCATGTATCACGCATGCGCTTCTTGTTTTGACGATCACAACTGAGCCAATGGTTTATCTCTGTGGGGGTGGGCGATGACTGGGGGGTGGTGGGGGAGGCGCCGGGAGGGAGTCTCGCCCGGGGAGCAATTCAGTGTAGAACCGCCACTTTTTAATTTAATTATTTTATTTTTTTCTTTTTACTTTATTTTCATTTTAACACAATATTTTGTGTGAAATGCCTGATTTTAGACCACAATAATAAATTATCATGGTGTAGGGCCTCCTTTTGCGGCCAATACAGCATCAATTTATCTTGGGAATGACAGATACAACAAGACATGTATAAAGGACACTACCTTTATAAAAGAAATTTCAGGGATGTAAAAATGTCAGTCTTTATGTCAACACATACAGTACTCACTCACTCACTCACTCACTCATCTTCTATACCGCTTTATCCTGTATTCAGGGTCGCGGGGACCTGGAGCCTATCCCAGGAGGCTTAGGGCACGAGGTAGGGTACACCCTGGGCAGGGTGCCAATCCATCGCAGGGCACACACACACAACATACACACACTACGGGCAATTTGGGAACGCCAATTAGCCTAACCTGCATATATTTGGACTGTGGGAGGAAACCCACCAAGCACGGGGAGTACATGCAAACTCCATGCACATGGAGACGGGAATCAACCCTGGCCGGGAATCGAACTCGGACCCTGGAGGTGCAAGGCAACAGTGCTAACCATGACACCACCGTGATGCCTATATACAGTACACATATAAATAATTTGTTTAATATTTTAATACTGGGAATATATTAATAGTTTAGAAATATTTAAGACATCACATCCACCCCAGGATACCTACAGTAGGATGACAGTGTATTTATTACAAAGGATTTATAAAAGGACAGATGAGCACTTTACCCAAACCCTAACCAACATTCTGGACCTGTTTCTCAAACAGGTTTTAATGGGCACACATAATATATTTTTGTTCCGGCCAAGTCGTTCGGCATACAAATACCCCGCCTTGCAATTTCTTGCCTTAAAAAGTAAAATTTTTGCAAGAAATTGACCTCGGCATGCAAAGAATTTTCAGCATACGAGCAACCGGGAGCCAAACAACTTGTTTGGGTCAAAGTAAAGCCAAGCGAAACGAGTTTAAATTTTTTGTAGTTTTTTTTGTCCAAGATTTAGTGAAGACATAGCACCATGAATCCCAAGAATGTTATGAAGCAATAATAAAACGGAGCCACTTTCAGTTTTGTTTTTAAAGCAGCCGGTGTCAAAAGGAATAGAATAAAATAATAAATAGAAAATATAGGTTTTGAAAAGTAATACAAGACTTTTACAAGATTTTTTCCTTTTACCAATTTTTTAGGGCCCAAGACCTCTGACATCACCCCTATGATGTCAAAGTGTGTTAAGATTCAATTCAATTTCAATTTTATTTATATAGCCCTTTTTGATCATTGTCTCAAAGCAGCTTCACAAAATAAAAAGAAAATTTATGGAAGTGTGAATGAGTCAGAAAAATGTGTTTAGATAAAAATTAGATTGTCCCTGATGAGCATGCCGAGGGTGTCGGTGACAGTGGCAAGAAAAAACTCCCTGAGACGGCAATAGGAAGAAACCTTGAGAGGAACCAGACTCGACAGAGACCCCATCCTCATTTGGGTGATAACGGATAAAAGGAATTGTATAACATCATCATGTGTGTTAAGCTGCTGGAAGTTCAATATAACAGAAGTTGTCTAAGTTATCATGGAGTTCAGTTCAGCACAGGGATGAGTCAGGAGGTACAGAGGGCAGAGAGGGGTCTGGATCACTGGGAGCTCAGGAGCAGCATGCGTAGAGTTCTTCACCCTTGTTCTTCTATGGATCATTAGGCCTCAAGAACTATGACATCGCCCCTAGCTATCACGTCATGCCATTGCTTTGACTGTGCTGATGCCATAGTGTGCGAGGGCCCTATAGCTTTTTTTTTTTAAGGGCCCAAGCACTATGCCATCAGCACTATGATGTCATTGCTCTGACAGTGCTGATGTCATGTAAAGATAATCTAAAGACATTTAGGATGAAAAATTGACATGGTGATGCCTTAAACTTATGGTGGAAAATGGCTAACACTTGATTATTTATATATATAATTATATAGTGATATATTACAGTCTTATACAAAAGTTTAGGCCTTGATAAATAACACATTTGGTTGATTTTCTAATTGAAAAGATGTTAACACAGTCCCTCTTGGAAAGCGAAAAAATGCACAATATTTTCAGCAAACATTGATGCTTAGTTATCCTTTATGTCATAAATTGAACAAAGATAAAAAATAAATATTATTGTGGAACTGTGCAAAATTTGGCACCCTACATAATTAGTACTTAGTAACACCTCCTCTGGCAGATACCACAGCTTGCAGACGGTTTTAATAGTCAGCTAAAAGTCTTTCAATTCTTGTACTTGGGATTTTCTCCCATTGTTCCTTGCAAAAAGGCTTCTAATTCTGTAATATACTTTGGTCGTCTTGCATGCACAGCTCTTTTAGAATCTACCCACAAATTTTCAATGATGTTTAAATCAGGGGACTGTGATGGCCTTCCAAAACCTTCAGCTTGCGTCTCTTGAGGTATTTCATAGTGGATTTCGGGGTATCTTTAAGACCATTGTTCTGTTGTTGAAGCCATCCTCTTTTCAGCTTCAGCTTTTTTACAGATGGTGTGATGTTTGCTTCCAGAATTTGCTGGTATTTAGTTGATAGATCCACCCCCATGCCTAATAGTTGGCAAGGTGTTCTTTTGCTGCTCCTTTTACTCTCTCCAAACATGCCTTTGCTGATTGTGGCCAAAGAGTTCTATTTTAACTTCATCAGTCCACAGCACTTGTTTCCAAAACGCATCAGGCTTCTGTACAGTAGATGTTCAATTCAATTCAGTTCAACTTTATTTTTATAGTGCTTTTAACAATTGACTTAGTTGCAAAGCAGCTTTACACAATCAAAAGAACTATTTAAGCGTGTAAGAGATGTGAACATGTATGAATCACAATTATAAGACTGTCCTTTAAGATGAGAGACTGAGTTTCGAAAAAACATATTTTCGATTAAAAAAAAAAAAAAAAAGCTTAAGCCTAATAAGTCCTAAGCTTTTGCATAAGACTGTGTCATAATGGTATTAGTATTTCCCCTTTAAATACATGTGTCCACTGTGGCAACATGTCTTTTTGGACTAAGCACCTGCACGGCAATAGTGCAGGTGCTTGGTCCAGATGATCGTATATTCTGTTCAAAGATTGCAAACAGTGGCTTGTTTAGTTGTATTTATGCTCATGTTTCGATTAAAAAAAGAAAATGCAAGTATTATTATTATTATTATTATTACAGAATTTGCTAAGCTAATTCCTTCCCGAGTATGATAATCAATCACTTCTTCTCTTTGGCTGTGTGAGACATTACTCAGACTGTACCATTCATAACATATAATCACCATATAATATCTGTCATCTGCCTGAGTGAACAACTTGATCTTTATAAATTCATTTATGTGGCATCATACAAGAGGGCTGTTGTGCTGAATATCAGCACGGCTGTGATGCGATCATAGGCATGAGGCTGCAGTTCCCCAAACACCATTTATGATCAACAGATTATGATTTTTTTAATCCATTTAACCAGTTATTTAAAGAACTAACTAACCGTAACTGTCGAAGTTAGCAACCAAGAGTTAGTGTAATCAACAGATGAAAACAGGTTTAATTTCTTACTCGTACCATGTAAACAAAAGGTGATGAGCATAAACCATCCAGGTGGTGGAAGAAGAAAGAAACGTACGAGACTTTATATTTCTACTTATTCCACTTTAGAATACCAGCTCAATTAACTTCCGGGTTGAATCCCAAATAACGTGGAAAGCATGTGTGCTATGTAGGGTTTACAATGCCTTGTTCTACACAGCAAGTAGTGCCCTTGATCAGGGGAGAGGGATTTGGGATTCATCCTTGTGTTAGTTAGCTTTATAGGGTTGCTTATGCATAAATAAAACAACACAGAGGCAATTTGGAACGAGTTAGAAGCAATTATTAGAATGTAGTGTTTTTTTAATTTTTTTTTATTATATTTTTATTGATATTTAACAACAAAACAAAACAAAACAAACAAACAAACAAAAAAAAAAACAGAGCCAGATCAATATACAATCGACACCCACAGCAAACATTTAAACACAAACAATAATCTGTTAATATAAGAGTGAACATGGAAACACCCAGG
>JAQMYL010000007.1:24990782-25005691 GCA_030014365.1 Clarias pachynema | reverse complement strand
GGAAAATTTAATTTGGTTTACGAGTGTTTTGGAATACGAGCCCACTTCCGGAACGAATTATGCTCGTAATCCGAGGTCCACTGTATTTCACTCTAGATAAGACCCTCAAACAAATAATGTGAATAAAATAAAATGAAAGACATTTATGTAAATAAATGTGTTTAGGGTGTATCATGGGATATTACAGATTTTTTTTTGGTAGTTTATGGTAAGTATGGGTGTGCAATATGCATTAAAAAAAAAATGAAAACAGTTGCAGTCCTGGAGTGCCAGTGTCTTCATAGGGGAGTTGACTGGCACTAAGGGCACCACTGACAGATGTCCTGTATTTCTGCCTCCATACCAGACCAGTTAAAACCTTACGGTTCAATAACTCTGGGGTGTTGTAGGCGTCCTAGGGGATAAGAATAGGCTAGGAGCATCAGCCAGTTTAGTTTGGATCTGGGGATCACCAGGAGGGTACACCTTTATCCCCATGCTGGGTGTAATAGAGAAGGTTGTCCTCTATCATGAAATACAAGATGTTGATTGATCTGTAGCACCTGGGCAGTACCAGTGAAGGGTCATGGCGTTGTTAACCTGACAGAAAGGTTAAGCACATTGACAGAAGCTACCTTCTTCGTTTCCCCACCTCACATCCAATGCCATTTACACACACTGTCTATTCAGCACCCTGGCTGCGGTAGTGTGCAGACCGTGCAACAGCTTATGTACGGTATGGAGGTCTGGTTTTCTGTGAAGTCATTTGCTGTTACAGTTTTTTGTTTCTCTTCTCTCCACTGCAGGATGGAACGCCAACGTCAAAAACATTCGAGCATGTCACCAGTGAGATTGGAGCCGAAGAGGCCGAGGAAGTTGGTGTTGAGCATTTGCTTCGGTGAGATGTTTTTACAGGTTTGAATGTACAGTTTCCGATCAGTAATTTATCGAAGACCTACCGTCACCATGGTGCATTCAAAAAGTGCATTTATTTTATATTTTATCTTAAGTATCACACAGCTTTATTGTTACGCTGCACCAAAAGTAAAAAAAAAAAAACTTTAAACCTGTTAAAAGCTAAAATAGGCACGGTGGCTTAGTGGTTTACACTGTTTCCTTGCACCTCTAGGGTTCAGGTTTGTTTCCCTCCTCAGGGTCTGTGTACATGAAGTTTGCATGTTCTCCCGGTGCTTGATGGGTTTCCTATGGGTCCTCCAGTGTCCTCCCACAGTCCAAAGACGTTCAGATTAGGCTTATTGGCGTTCTAAAATTGCCAGTAGTATGTTAATGCGCGTGTGAATGTTGACACGGTCGTACAATGGAAATAAATACAGAGGTCCCTTAATGGATGGATGGGTAGAATAGGTTAAATTAAAAAATGTTAAGTTAATAATACATTAAATAAATGTCTCTTTTCAGAAAGCTTCACCATATATAAAATTGTTTTTTTTTTTTAATAATAAAGAATTGTGCAAATCACATTGCGTAAAAGTCCTTGTGAACAATTTGTTAGCATAGAAACGTATTAGAATGAGTGTGTTAATAGAAACTGCATTACTGTCAGAGCTGCTGTTAGGGAAAATTAAATGAATCATTGTTCAATATAAAATGAGATATTTATATACCAAATATTATTATCTGTATGCTTTTCAAACAAAATATTACTTTTGTATTTATGTTTCTTATGTTGGCTTTGACTAGTTATTGATCTGGCGGTTGCACTTTTTTACAGAGACATCAAGGACACCACTGTGGGGACATTGTCTCAGCGCATCACCAATCAGGTCCATGGTCTGAAGGGCCTCAACTCCAAGCTGTTAGACATCAAGAGCTACCTGGAGAAGGTCGCAACAGGAAAGTTACCAATAAACCATCAGATTATCTACCAGTTGCAAGACGTATTCAATTTATTACCAGATGTCAACCTGCAGGAGTTTATCAAAGCCTTCTATCTGAAGACCAATGACCAAATGCTGGTAGTCTACCTGGCCTCGCTCATCCGCTCTGTGGTGGCCCTTCATAACCTCATCAACAACAAGATCGCTAACCGTGATGCTGAGAAGAAAGAGGGTCAGGAAAAGGATGACAGCAAGAAAGAGAAGAAAGAAGACAAAGATAAGGATAAGGACAAAGACAAGGAGAAGGACAAGGGAGATTCCGCAGCAAAGAAAGATGAGAAAAAAGAAAAGAAATGAACTTTAAATCCTGACATGGACTGATACCATTCTGGCTAATATGAGGATGCCCCCCCCTTCTGGCAGGTTTAGTCAAGTCTCAACTCCATCTCTTCATGAAAAATGTATAGTCTTTGTTTAAAAGCAGCTGCTTAAAGGTTATTGTTTCCATATTTGCACCCATTTACTATTACTGTTAAAAGTACAGTGTCCAAAACCAGTTCGGTGTTCTGATGTTTTATTGATTAATATCGAAGATTTACACATTTTTGTTCACTACATAAATACATACATAAATGTGCATAATATTCCAAAGTGCATATTCATTAAATATAACTTCTGAAGAACTTTATTCCACCATCTGTAGTTCTGAAAACAACATTTCAATGAACACAAAACAGTAAATCGAATAAATAAAAGTTTTCTCTTACCATTATTTTTACTAGTACGTACTAAAGTTAAACGTTCCTTTCATCTCTGATAGCTACACAGAACAACAGTCTGATTTAAAGCGTATGACAAAGTGTAATGATGGGTTGTGTTGTGATGGGTTTTCTTCATCATTTCTTCTTCACTGGAATGCCAAACATCTTGCAGATTTTTATTATCATCAGGTCTACTATTTCCTCCTCTTCAGATGTCTGGTGGAAAGTGGTGGATTAAAAAAAAAAACTTGAAAAATTATTTTATTTTATTCAACAGTACAGTACATGCAATATAGAGAAGAAATAAATGGAGTTTTTAAAATATTTTTGAAAAGATATTCAAAGGTACAAGGCGCAGGACACCCGAGATGGATGTACCTAATCGTACACATTGGGCACCTTGGAAACACCAATTAGCTTATGATGCTTGTCTCCCAACTGTGGGGAGAAACTGGATTACCCAGAGGTATTCCACAAAGTACAAGCAAAACATGCAAGCTTAACATATGCACACAGGCGAGTTTTGGAATTTAGCTTCCAGTCCTGTTCTAAATGAGAACAACTTCTCACCTGTCTTTACTTTCAACCTTTCGCTCTTAGACAAGGGACAGAGACCTGATTGGCTCACGTTCTTCAAGTAGTAAAGATTCTAACCAATCACAGATGAGACCATATTATTGTAACCAATCATAAAGCAGAAGGCAGGATTTTAAGCCTAGCCTTACATCAAAGTTTTTTCTTCTGACATTTCTGGCAAATTAAATGCTTCACAGCGGGTATGACTAAACCATTGTGTAAACACATCTTATTAAATCATTGTCTATTTAAATAGTTAAGTTGAATCTCTAATTAGAATAATTTTATGATTCATCGGGTTGAAGAAATATTGTCCATTTAAATCTAGCTACGGCTAACTCTTGACCCACAGTAACCCTACAGCAAGTAATTATTATATTAACTTTTTTTTAAAGCCCATTTGTTTCTCAGTACTTACCACAATGGAGTATGCAAGGACCATAGTGACTAGTGCCACAACAGAAAAGATTAGGACCACGCTGGACGTGTTGTTCCACTCTTGATTCAGCGTGCAAGAGATCAGTTTCTGTTTGGAGTTGAGGCGAATCGTTTGGCACATTTTGATGGTGCCAAGCAGAATCAGGAAAGCCAAAATGTACCCCAGGTATGTGTCAGCTGATGTAGCGTCTAAGAAGTCTGAGAAACTAGTGAAAAAAAGGATTTTTTTCCTCCAATTGCTGTACTGTACATGTGGAAGTTCAACAGGGAAATGTGTAATATCACTCACTCCTGAAAATACTTCAGATCTTTGTCTCCCTGAATTGTTCCATTGATGATTGCACCCAGTCCAGCCAAACTTGAAAGAATGATGGCCATATCTAAAAGGTTATACTTTCTCCTGAAGTACTGCGATTTCTGCTGCTTGAGCCACATGATCTGTTAAAGCGATCATACTACATTATATACTATAAAACTGGCCTTATCTTTTTTAAATCAGTTGTATAATAAAGCAAACAAAAAGAAGATACATGCCGTCAGAGGCCACAATATTAATGCTTATATGTGGTGTGATTACATTAATTATGGAGCTCTCTGTAGGAATGTTTCTGTTTAAAAAATGACACTTTATTTACTGCTATACCTTTGTTTTGTCCTGAATGTCTTTCTTGTGGGCCCATATCACTGTTATAATGCAGCCCAGGAATATGGCACCAAAAATACCCATCACCACCAGGTTGTTGAGAAAGGTGGGAAAAAGATCAGCAGTGTGAGACACACCAACCGGGTCGTGTACGACAGAGAACGATGTCCCAAACGTTGTGAGGTGATTGCACAGGCACTGAGTGACCAGCGTTGTGGTGAGAGGGCCGACCTGAACGTTAGAATAACTCATGAGAATAAAATATTTCTAAGAGCTAAAGTAAACTGAACTAAAAACTTGATTTGACAAAGAAATTACAGTATCTAATAATTGGCAATATGAACGAAAGGACAGTCTGGACATTTTTTGCACAATCGCATATCTTGTTAAATCACAAAACAAGGTTGTGTTGAATAGCCATGTAACTCACCCTACAGCCATCGTCCTTCCAACCCTTTTCATTATCATTCCAGTAGTTGCAGTTAGTGGTAACCGCTGTGATCAACACTGATGCAGGTGATTGCCCACTTGCTTGTGCTACAGGCACCACTACAAGGTAGTAAATTCCCACGGCTAATTCCATATTGTGAGGCGTTATCACCCATGTATACCCGTCCCCTGTTGAGGAATATAGATATAAATCTTGTTCATGAATTTTCTTTTATTATGTTAGAACAAGGTTAGAGCAGGTCACCTTGGGAGTTGCTTGGCTGAGGAAGCTGGATCTTTGCCAAATTTCTGGTGTCATTTGGATAGTAATTAAAGCCCAGATACATCATCAAAGGGGTCGAATCTGAAGGCTCCAATTTCACTACCAGAGATGTGCGTCGAGCAGTCACATAGAATGACATAGTGCCGTTACCTGTTGTCAGGTTCAGAAATGTTCGATTTGAAGCTGTAGCGGTCACACTTGGAAAGAGAATCTAGAAACATGAAGACACAGGCTACTTTCACACTGCTGGTCAATGTGACAAAAATCTGTTTTGTTTTTTTTACTCATTCACATGGGACCTGATCTTTTCAATTCTGATTTGGGCCACTTCCATAGATACAGATCAGATTTTTTTGCAATGCGGCCTCTGTCTTTACAATTTAATGCTAGGAAAGATAGAAGGTAGAAGATAGAAAGATTAAGTTTTTATTTATTTAAGCACCTGAAGATCCAAATCATTAGTTTAGTAAAGCTCACAGCATGCGAGAGAACTGATAAAAATTATTTATGTGATTAATTCACAACATCAGTTTATGCACTGACATGCAAGAAAACATTGTCTTAAAAGTTGCAAGTGTTCTATAAATTCATCCTACCCATCAAGCTCGTGCAAATATGCATGGGAGTCATTGCGTGCTTGCTATTAAACAAATAGTATTTCTTTACGGTGATCTTGAACACATCATGTGATATGAATAGTCCAACAACCCCCCCCCCCCCCAACCAAAAATGTAATTTTGTCAGTAAAGCAGATATGACCCATTTTGATCTGCAAAGTGAATATAATCTTATAAACTTCATTAAAAAAAAATAACATTTTGCATTCATTCATCTCATCATAAGTGCATATTTTATATTGGCCAAAGTGGTCGTACTGTAGGTCAGGAGGTCCCCCTGAGTGAAATTAAAAACCCTTTCCAGTTCAGAGACTATACACAGCCAATTGTAAGACTGTATCTTCATTGTTTCTTTATCTTGTATCTACTGATTATAATTTCTGTTCTTGATCCTTGTTTTGTTGTGAATATACATTTTCAACTGCATACGTCAGTAAATCTTGGGATACAAAGATAAATGCTAGATATTCATGAGTAATAATGACAGTACATCTTAGGATATGAAATATTATACCTCGATTTCGTCTGGGAGATTTCCCACTTGGATAACACTACCATCATCTCTGGTAAGAAAGAGACCCCCAATGGTTCCACTAATGACTTCATCGTTGTTCCAAGCATAAGGGTTTATCCCAATGTTCATCATCTGTGACCATTTAAAGCACATAACCCATAAAAAAATAAATTTGTTTTCTTTTTGCATTAAAAGAAAAGATATCGAGATATCGAGCAACTGTGAACTGTGAGAGTAAAATTTCAGATATTTTTAAACATTACTGACTTATTTTTCTTCAATGTTTTCTCAAATTTAATGCTTCGAGAGACAACATAAGCACAGAGCAAAAATCAGACAGAGAAATCAACTGAAACTTACACGCAAATTCACTATATCACCTGGGTTAAACAGATTAGAAACTGAAGGAGGAAGTGAAAAGGTAACTGAATTGCTCCCAGTGCTGATCTGGAACAGGTTAAGGTTATCCTTTGTCAGCCTAGAAGAGGGAAAAATGCAAACAAAACACTGACACACTTTCTTTTGCTCTGCTTTCCCAGATTACTTTCATACTGTCTAAGAACAGTAAACCAGACTTTAAGAAACTTTTAAGAGACCTTTTAGAAATATTATTTACATCAGCAATCCAGATGTTCACTTTATGTTAATAAATTTACATATTTAATATATAATTGATATCGTTGATGTCCTATTCCAGTGGCAACCAATTCAATGTGTTTATCTCCAGTTCTATCTCCAATGTCTTCTTCTCCAGTTCTAATCCTCTCTCTGTCTCTGTTTCTGTCCTGGCAATGGATTGTTATTCAATTATGTAAAGTGCAATAAATTAAGTTATCATGCATTATTGTCCTTTAGGCCAACCAAGTTCTTTACTTCCTGATGAAAAGTTTCCATTGGATTTGAATATAGATTCTTCTTGATTGACTTTATTATAGTGACCCTTTATTATAGTGAGGGTAATAGTGGATCTTGAGACTATACGATACCTATACACCATGGACACCAGTCCAATGAAGGGCACCATGTACACTTACTGTCATGTTTTGGGGAAAGTCTTTGTATTTTAATATTGCTCCAAACATCCTCTTACCTGTTCACATACAGATTAATCAGTGGAGAACTGAGTACTATTGGCGCTGTGTTTAATGGTTTATTAGCGAGCATGGTGCCCTGTACTTGGTTCATTATCTGGAGCAATGACTCAGAGGTCTGAAAAACAAGAAACATCGATCAAAATCCCTATACATCACGTCATTCCTGGGCTGACTGTTGTGTATTTACATGGATAGTTTTTGTTGGTACCTTTTGGTCATTGGCAGCAGAAATGTTGAGGAGAATACTGGCTGCCAAAACAACAGGCAAAGCTGCAGTGGTTACTGTAGCATTTCCCATCACATTTAACGAAGAGATTTGGATGTTACTAGTTTTGTTAAGAACACAGATTACTGCTGCCTGTAGATAAAAGTAAATAAGGTCAGAAATACTTAATACTTAAGACTTAAGCAATATAACACTATATATACAAAACTTCAACCTCAGTACCTTAGCATTAGGTGTCAGCCCATTTTCATACATGACAAGACTTAGGACAGAGGAAGATATAACCTTAATTCCATCTAGACGATTGACCGTATTTCCTTGGGACATCACATTACACAAAGATGTAGACATGCTCTCCACCAGCTTCAGAAAGAAATGTTGAAGTTTAGGTAACAGAAGTGCATTTAAATGTCTGCCTGAATGCGAAATATCTTATTACCATTTCTTTATCATTTTGGCTGTAACTGCTGTTCATGTTATCGGAAATGGTCTTAAACACCAGCGCTAACATGTCGGTTGAAATCGCCCCTGTTTGTTGCAGAGATACAGCGTTTGACACAGCAGCCTGTACAGTTCCGACAGAGACATTGGTGCTAACTGTGACCTGGAAAAGAAAGGAGCAAAACATTTAAAACGCTGCATATTTCAAAACATTGCTCATAGTGTCTTATAGGTTCTTAGAAATGGTCAAAGAACAACTTTGGCTACTAAACCAACATGATTAATCATATTAGTACTACAAACTTAATGCTTATAGACTGACCTGATTGGGGAGTGTAACGTTGTATTCCTGACCAAAAAAATCAATCAAATATAGTTGAATGCTTCCCGGTGGAAGGAACTGGTTGTTTGCGGTCAACTGATAACCAATATTCACATAATCACCTACAGAAATATCATGAAATGATGTCATTCTTATGAGAAGAACAACTGGTCTTTAGTCTGTAATATTAAGGGAATGTCTGCTCGCACCTGTAGAGGTGATCAGGAACATATTACAATTTGAGGTTGGGCAATTTATGCAATTTATGCTGAAGAGAGTATAGATATCCCCAGTGGGAGGGGAAATTGTACAAGTGGTTGAGGGTAGATTTATGATAGAGGTACGCTTCAGTCTAGGGTTTCGCAATGTTGGGAGTTGAATATTGTAGCAACCATAACCAAGATCTTGACTTTTATAGCCTGCAAGAAACAAAGAATAAATAGTTGCTCATAATGATTGTAAAAAAAAAAAAAATCTTGTGGAAACATACCTTTGACCACGATAGTGCTGCCAGGACTGAGGGTTTTCAGTAACACACTCGAAACATTATAAAAGGGACCATTTCCAAGATGACTAAGATGCATCTGACCATTTTTGTTTTTCTTGCATGGAGACACCACAACCTTAAAAACAAAATAAACCGATACTGATACATGCAAAAGGCCCTTATAAAATAATAAAAAACTAATTAATATATAGTTAAACAAATAACTTACACTGCATGTACATTATTAGATAGGAAAGCACAATAATAGGAATTTGCAGAAATTCTTGCGAGTCTGTGCTCTTAATTATTTTATACAGGGTTCTTTACATGTCAGGAATTATTGTGAGATAAAATAAAATAAAATAAAGTGTGAGAGTAATAAAGTCATTATGAATCAGATTTTTTTGTGTGTGTAATGAAAAACTTACTGAACCCTTAGGCTGTTCGGAGAACTGCTCAGGCTTTACGTAGAACCACTCAATGTCTGTTAAATTTGTTGGGTCTGATTGTAGAGAAATGGTCATATTGACATCTACTGTATCACAGTTTGTCAAACACCTGACAAAAGGAATTATATGTAATTATTTTGTTGCATGGGAAATCAAATGCAATAACTACTGTATCACAACATCTTCATTTATACAATAACTACTTCATTATCTGTATATAATACTAATAATAACAATAACAACAATAATAATAATTATTGTTATATAATAATAATAATAATAATAATAATAATAATAAAATAATAATAATAATAATGATTATTATTATTATTATACAATTACAAATAAATAGTCTTCTCTTACTTGATATTAATATCAGCTTTATTGCTGTCATGTAGATCTTGGCATGTGCAAGTGTTTATTATATTATCTGAAACAGATCTTTTAAACTTTCAACACGAAAAGATAAAGAGTTAGAAAGTAATATAATGTAATGTGATAAGGCACAATCAATAAATTACTGTTTTATTTTTTAACCAACTGTTGTTTACCTGTGAAGAGTGTCTGGTTCCATTTCTTGCTGATGAATTGGGTTCAACATAAAAACCAAAATCAGCGCAAAAGAAAAAACAATTTGAAACATAAACAAGGTGAAACGTTTTAGGCTGGTATTAATGGTTAAAAATGAATTGCTAAGAATTATGCATTATCAAAACCATATACTGTACACAATGCTAATTATACTGTAGCATAACTATAGTTACTGATTTCTTTTGTGTTTTGTTAAGATATAGTACATATTTCTGGGGGGAAACCAAACAACAAGAAACAACATGAAAGACAATATGTCAAAATGTTGAATGACAAAGAAAGGAAAAACATAAACCAATGCCAGCTTTGTGCTTGCTTTAGTAAAGGATAAGAAGCCAGTAGGAGTCTAACCATCTTTGCAGTGATATTTTATAGACAGATAACTTCCAAGGTGTGGACAAGGCTCTCCAAAGGCTGATGTTTCTACAGGAACTTCGCAAACTTGATGACCATCGCAAACCTCTACAAAACAGGCGTACAATCATTTGAATGAGACATGACGATTGCATCAGCCGCAAACTTTCAGCGCAAACTTGATATGCCAGAGGATTATGCACACCCACAATGCCATCTACATTAAACCCAGTGTATAATTCATTACTGCTATACCTGAAACAAAAACACTGATTGTCTAAACGCAAATATCATGGTAAATATTTGACTTGTATTAGTTTTTCAATGCTGGAACTGGAATATTGTTTCCCATTAGTGCTGTTGAAGTTGGGGATCTATTTGTGTTTTGCTGGGAGACATCTATGCACCTAGGTAATAATAAACCTTTTAGATTTGTGTTCTATGTTTGTTTTATAATTTGCATTGTCTACATGACTGAATACACATGAATGCTGGAACAAGCAAACATCAGCCACTTTTTCTATATGTCTACTTTTTTTTTTGGTTGTTAGAAAAGAAAGCATGGGACATCACTCATCTATTTCACTTGAAAAAATAATAAAAGTACCAAACTACCTTCTTTCTTGTTACAAAAATGGTAAAGTTACAACTCAAATACGAAAAAGGACAGTTTGGAACTTTTCCCAAGAGTGTTCAGGCAAATTTCCTCTTATCTGTGGACTTAAAAAGCACATACCTGATATCACACTCCTTACATTCACCCAGTTACACTGGTCATGTACAGATGTGTTGGAGAGAGAATGGTTGACTCTGCAGTAGTGCACATTGTTTCTGCCATAGAAGCTTTCATCAATCTCTATGGCCTGACCAGGGTCACATTTCAGCACAGCATGGTTGTCCAGACAGGCCAGAGTCTGTCCCGACTCTGAAACAAGTGCATAAAGAGCAAATACACTCCACAACTACACAAACATACAGTATATCTGAATAACAATCTTTGTTCAATACAGTGTATACAGTATTAGATTTTGATATCTTTGTACAATATTGGAGTCTGACATCTAAGGTGGGCTATGATTTAATTTACAGGAATGTGAATAAAGTTTAAATACAGTTAGATTTATAAAGATATAACACATGTTGCTCTAGAATTAGACTGGGTTTGGCAGAGTTGAGCTTTGAGTCTAGGATTCTTGAGATAACAAAAATCAACGTTTTGTGAGTGGAACATGTTGTTACTTTTGTACAGGTATAGACCACCAAATAAAGGTCAAGGTCATGTAGCTATATTCCAAATAAAGTCTACTGTATGTATATTAACATAAATGTAACCTGAGCAGGTAAAAAAATAAATAAAAATACATTATTAAATCCAAAGTGATGTAGCGAAGTTGAGGTTGAGGTTGAGGAACTCCCCAAGCCAGATCATTGCCAGATACAGATACAGATGTGTAAATTACTAATAACACTGTCATTGTTTAAATACAATAATATTATAATAGTAACAGCAACATATTCAAACAAAATAAATCCATATAAAGAATGAGTTTCTTGCATTTTGGAATGGCATTATTTTATTTATTTATTTATTTTAATTTAGTCTTTAGCTGAAATTCTAAGCATGACTTCCAGGTGTAATGGACAGAGAAATGATAAGGAAATTATAAGGACTTGTTGGATATAATTAATAGTTAATTATTGCTCTATGACTTCCATATAACCAGAGCTTTAGCCTAGCTGAATTTGATTTGAATGTTATTTTAAATGTGCAGTTATTTTAAGTAATATAGTTGCAAATTTTCCCTCTGATTTTAGCCTGAAACTTGAAAATTATTTAATTACATTTTATTTATTTAGCACTTTTAACATTGGTCATTGATGTAAAGCAGTTTTACAGAATCTTGCCACGGCTGTGTTGATTTTCCGTCCATGTAGATTTTATGCCAGTGGCCAACATCATACAATAAATAAAATGACGTGTGTAGTACTTACCAAATTCACAGATAAAGTAGAACTTCTGGCTGCAGTTTTCTGTTGTCACCCATTGAAAATCTGATTCATTGGAGATGTAGCCACAGCCAGTACCATGAAAGTCCAGCCAGTTAGAGTAACTCACTTCAGAGCCATCTATCCAGGACAACGGATCTATAAAACATTTTAAAAGTAGATCTAGAGCATTTGTATTTTTTAGCCTCAATTATTAATAAGATCAGTCCTTAATACTGTCTTGGACAAAATGATCCTTAAAGAGTTCAATGAAACAGTGATTTGATAGTTCCACATCTCAAAACTCGAAAATAACAGATAAATAACTTAAAACATTTGTACAATTAGGTGAGATTCATTTTGCAAATCCCGGCCTACTATAACCACTGTAACTTCACCTTAAAATATAAGAATAAAAGTATTTAAAACTAAATATTTTTGTATGAATAATTATTGTAATGAATAATAATAATTTATTGTAATTACTAATGTGTTACATATTTATTATCATCCACTATGCCTTGAAGCTGGTCTATATCCAATTTCTGTCCAAGAATATTAGTGCTTCACGTCATGCTTTAATGAATAGCAAGACAATAGTTGCATCATCACGTTTTCATGCAGGTTCTCTTATTCTTTTTCCTCTGTGTTACGGTGATTTCATTTCAGTGATATCGATGGATGAGGTTACTTGGAAGGTTTATTACTCAAATTATCAACCGATAATATGTTAAAAGCTCAACACCGTTACTTGTTTAAAATGCAATGTTTTAGCAAAGAAATACATAATCAAACAATTGAAAACTAAACTTAAATTTGCTATCATGCTTAACTAATAATTAAACTTTTTTTTTGTTTTTTACCAAATGGCACCTTAATCACAGAATCACCTGTACAATTAAAGTATGTATTCAAATTAGTTAAACTTTTGTCAAACTCAAGTAAACTATTTACTTTCTCTCATTCCTATTATTTATTTTATTTAAATAAAGTATCTATACATTCCAAGGATCATTTTATCCAAATATTTGGGTGATTTTTTTCAATTGAAATTAACACATTAGGTCCACATATACTTTGAATTACTGAGGTTTGGATTATTTAAGTCAATTCATCAGTCATTTAGGCTAATGACTTTAAATCTGACTATGTTTGTAATTGTAACAAAAAAATCAATCAATCAATCAATCAATCAATCAATCAATCAATCAATCAATCAGAAACTACCTGAATCATGAATGACACAATTGGTATTAATATTATTACAACTATTTATTTCATTACAGAAACCTAGACCTAGACTTCAAAAGCTTACTCCTGAACTAAATGTATAGCATGGGATATATATTTTTTTTACATAAAAATGGTACAGGAGATTTATGCATGAATACATCATTATTACATATTATATTATATATTATACATAATATATTGATTATATTATACATTATACATTGATTATATTATATATTATACATCATTACACAATAACTAGGTTATGACTAGGTTATAACTAGGATTTATGGATTTATGGATAGGATTAATGTATTTTAAAACATTATGTCACTTCAGAATGTTTATTAATTTCTATAATTTTGTTGCATTTCCCCGCCACATGTTCAACAAGTAAATGCATGAAATGTAAAATTAACATGTTCTGTACATCTTCAAAACATATATCTTTCACTTCATCATTTCAATTTACATGCATTTACTTGTTAAATATGTTAAATGTGCATGCACTGTAATGGCATGGTGGAATATGATAGGTTGATAATAACAGAAGAAGATTTAAAGTGAGCTACATCTTCAGTCTATCACTATAAACACCATCTCACCTTTAGAAGTGGGTGAGAAACCAATCCACCAGTTGTGCTGCGGCTGCAAATGCTTCTGGAGAAATTGCTGTGTTTCTTCATTATGGATAAAGGCTAGATGTCCCCCGCTGAGCTCACACTCAGCCTGAGCATTACCAAAGCTTTGTGGCAGGGTCATAAACTCATAACATGAGCCACTATAGGCCTTTTGGTCGTCTGTGCATGAACCAGTCTCTCTGTACCCGTTACCGCAGACTGAGGTGACACTGAGGATAAGCATAAGTAGTAAAGCAAGCAGAGGATGTCTCTCCATCTTCACCTCACCACCTGGACACTAAAATTGGCAGTGCGTTGCTTATGCTGTTTTATAAGGAAGTGGTGATGTCAATTCAAAAAAGGTTGTCTAAGCCCTCCCCGTGATCATTTACTTGCCAACAAAAGACTAATTTTCTATTGTACTGTGGGTCTAATGGATGCACATTATGCCTTTGTATTATTATTAGTATTCCACATGAAGAGATCGTTGCTAGCAGTACACTGCAGACAAAATAAACAGAACTCATGATGATGTCCATGAGTGTGTAAAACTAAGTAGGTTACCCATTTTGTTTCCAATAATGGTATCTAAGACTCTTTCTCAACAACAACAAAAAAGCTATGTTTTGTGCATTATATCGCATACTGACATACTGTTATGGTTTGTTATGTCAAAGTTATAATTTAAATTTTCCAAATTTGTCATGAAGCCTACAAACCGATGGAATGCTCAGAGAAAAATTTCTTCCTTGTATCCTGACTCAAACTGTAAGAATTTTTAGACATAAGGAGTAATGTTTCCATCCATACAGCCAGGTCAATCTCTAAATATGATCTCTGTTAAAAAGCTGAGCTGCTTGAAATTTAAGAGTGGCATAAAGTTACCCAACAGCAATGTGAAAGATTGGTTAAAAGCATTTATATATATATATAAATATCACATATATATAAATTAGTGGTGGGCCGTTATCGGCGTTAACGTGCTGCGTTAACGTGAGACTCTTATCGGGCGATAAAAAAAATATCGC
>JAQMYL010000007.1:24961060-24981884 GCA_030014365.1 Clarias pachynema | reverse complement strand
ATGATGCTGGTTAACATGGTGCAGAGCAGCAGGGAGAAACAGCAAGAGAGGCGCTGTACTCGAGTGAAATTACTGCTTGCTGGTCGACTTAAGATAGAGTACCAGATGTGGCTGTCACAGAAGTCTTTTACTGTCTTCGTAAAAAAGAGATTTCTAGGGGTGAGGAATAAGACAAGAGATTTAGTTACAAAGCTTTTCATTCATTCATTTATCCTCATTGATCACTTTATCCTTCTGAGGTCAAAGTGAACTCATCAGCTATCCTGAGAACACTGGATGCAAGCCAGAAAAATATTTTAAGTTATAAGAACAAACATTTCTACAGTCTTATTTAAAAAATGCTACTCACTGGAAACCTTTTAAGTCCGTCTCAGATGCTATTGTGAACACCTTGTCCAAAGTGCAATCCCCTAAATCAATGGCCAGCCACGAGTTGCACAAGAAATGCCATGCCTGTCCAGTCTCCAGATCCTGTACCATCACCTTATTGACATACCTGATAAACAGAAACTGTGTACTGACTCTAATAGATCTTTTTTATATGTATGCACAGCAATTTGGCTTTTTAAAAGTATTAGGATGCAGATTGTTCTTATTTAAACACAATTTTTGTTGAGATTGGTCAGAATGTATTTTGCAATGTAAAACATGCAGGTCTGACAGTAGTGGCTGCATTTTTAAATGACAATTTTATATTAATGCTCTCATTGTTTTTATAATAACAGCTCATACTCAATGCCTTGCATGGTGGACAGTACAAATCATTATAAACTATACAGTATAATTGTCAGTGGTTTGTTTTACAACAAAGAATTTTTATATTATTCATGCAGTGGATCTGTATCCTCATTCATTACGGAAACACTTGAAATGTTTTTGGAGAATGCTTAAAATAAGTCAGTTCACTTTACCAATCAGGATTCTCTCCGGAGTTGTCATGCCACAACCTGACGCTCTGCAGATCTCCAAGAGAGAAAGGAGTAGTGAGCAAAAATATGTCCACTGCTCCTCTAGTGAACACAGGTTTTTCTGGATCAATCAGATGATGAGGCTTACTCTCCCAAACAGTGCCTATAAGCGTCAGTGTAACCTGGAGGTGCATAAATACAAATGTACATAATATTTCACATAATGCATAACACAAAATGTTACTATAGATCAGTAGGTCGAACCCCAGCAACACCAAGCCGTCACCATTGGGCCCTTGAGCAAACCCAGTATTGTCAAATGTATAACAAAATAAAAGGACAACAGAATGGGAATACTGACATTAGATGTTGTGGCAGCTCCATGGCGATGCCCCGTAGTAACAGCCACCAAGTAACGATATTCAGCCAGTGGGTCATTATCTTCCAACACAGTGATCCTCACCTTGAAAATTATGTCAAGACATTGTTTTTAAAATAATTTACAGGTTTTGTTCTTATGTAAGACAATACTTCATTAACTGATTTACCTTTATTTTGTCCTGCAGGTCTTTCTTGTGTGCCCATACCACTGTTATAATGTAGACCAGGAATATGGCACCAACAAAACATACTACCACGGGGTTGTTGGCAAACGTGGAAAAAAGCTCAGCAGTCTGAGACACATCCACCGTGTTGGGCATGACAAAGAACGAGCTCCCAAAAGATGTCAAGTGAGTGCACAGACACTGAGTGACCAGGGGTGTGGTGAGAGGGCCAACCTGAAAATAAATGTTACATAACTCATGACAACAAAATACTACTAAGAGCCCGTATATATTACAATATACAGTCATGTTCAAATGTTAGCACCCCTTTTTTAATTTTATGTGTTTTTTGTGTAGAACCATACTGTAATAAAATCCTCAGATCAAAGTATTCAGCAAATACAATCTCAGACAAACAACAAAGAACTTTTAACACCATGCAATTATGTATTTCACAAAGAGAAAGGGAAACAAACACAAAATAAGCAAAAAACTAAAAAACTTCTGGGCAGTACTTTGTTACCCCCCGCACCCATGATTTAGTAGCTTGTAGATTCATTTTTAACTCAATAACATGAAGCAGTCATTTCCTTTATGACTTCATCAGTCTCTCACATTAATCTGTAGGACTTATGGCCCATTATTATTATTATTTTTTTTTACAAATTTGCTTCAGTTCACTGAGGCTTTTGGGCATTCATGGATGCACAGGTCCCACCACAGCATTTCAATTGGGTTGAGGTCTGTACTTTGACTAGGCCATTTCAAAACCGTGATTATATTCTTTTTTATCTATTCTGATGTAGATTTACTGGTGTGCTTTGGATCGTTGTCCTGTTGCATGACCGAATATCGCCCAAGCTTTAGCTGGTGGACATATGGCTTTACATTTGCTTCATACTCTGGTTTACAGTGGAGTTCATGGTTGATTCAATAACTGCAAGCTGGCCAGGTCCTGTCCCTGCAAAACAGTCCAAATCATCACCCCTCAACTGTTGTGCTTGACAGTTGGTGTTTCTGCTAAAATGCCGTTTGTTGTTCCCAAACATGGCATTGGGCTTCAAGACCAAACAAATCCCTTTTTGTCAGACAATGTTTCTCCTGGCAATCCTTCCAAACAAACCGTACTTATTCAGTCTTCTTCTAACTGTGCTGTCATGGACTTTAACATTTAACATGCTCAGTGAAACCTGTACTGTAGGGTTTAATATGTAACTCTTGCTTTTTACAATTTTTTTTATTTCTCTATGCATTGTGTGGTCTGACATTGGGGTAAATGTGTTGGGATGTCCATTTCAAGTAAGATTTGAATGCTTTTTACCTGGAAATAGTCTTTCTCACTGTAGAAAGATTAACTCCAGATTTTTTTGGAAATGGTTTTATAACCCTTTCCAGATTGATGTGCAGCAACAATTGCCTCTCTAAGAGTATTGCTTATTATGTTCCCTCTTTTTTCTGTGCTAATACAAACTGCCCAAACTTCTGCCTTTATAGACGTCTGATCAATTAACCAAGGGCTGATCATTAGCAGCACCTGTTTGCAACTTACCCTTTTACATCCTTAGCATTGACCAGGTGTTTTTTTTTCTTTTCGGATTAATTTTGTTAAATAAATAATGGGACGGTTAAAATTCATCTGACATTGTATTTGCCTAATACTAAAGCCCACTGTGGTCACCATGATTGGTTTTATGCTTTTGCACAAAAACACCTAGAATTAAAAGAGGGGGTACTAACTTTTGAATATGACTGCATACTAATTTACAATGAGCAAGCAAAGACAGCTGGTATGAATGAGAAAAGTTAGACAGACAAATATTTCAATTTGAGCTGATATTACCAGACACCTCTTAGTGATTGAGAAGGAATGTGAAATAGATTTGTGGGTGCATTGAACATGAATAAGGTGAATTATATAATTGGTCATCAATTATTTTCTGCAAAATGCCTTTGGAGGGAAAACTAAAAGTAGATTTTTAAAGAGTAAGTTATTTAATCAAAAAACAAATCACACAAAAAGACAAATAACATGATTATAACTTTAGTGGGTTTTACATTGTATACAAATCAGAATTAACATTGACAATCTGTCTTTAAGTGTGTGTGTGTGTGTGTGTGTGTGTGTGTGTGTGTGTTAAAGTTTGCCCCTAATCATTTTCAACACCTTGCCTGATAAGCTTCTGATAGATGTAGGTAAAATCTGAGGGCAAACTGTCATGTACTGCAACTTACCCTACAGCCATATTCACTCCATATGCTCTCGGACTCCTTCCAGTACTTGCAGTTAGCAGCAATCGATGTGATATACACTGATGCATTTGTGGAATTCACACCTGCTGATACAATAGGCCTCACTAGAAGATAGTAAACTCCCGCTTCTAACGCCACATCGTCGGGGGTCAGAACCCACGTATATGTGCCTGCTGTAGAGAAAAATAAACCTAAATTCCCTTTGTGTCTTTTCTTCCTCGTTTATTATGTAAAAAAAAAAAAATACAACGATCTACCTTGAGAGTCATCTGGTTGAGGGAATTGAATTTTAGCCAAATACATGGTGTCATTTGGATGGTATTGGAAGCCCAGATGTAACATTAAAGGTGTCCCATCTGATGGCTCCAGTTTCAGCACCAGAGAGGTGTTTGGAGCAGTCACATTAATGGCCATAGTGCTGTAACTTGTCAGGTTCAGAAATGTTGAGTTTGTTTTCGCAACACCTAGTCTTGGTAAAAGAATCTAGAAACAAGAAGTCACGTTTATAAATATCAATAACAACTTCAAAGTCAACTTGTTTGTTCGAATCTGTTCACAGAATACTTAAAGCTATTTCAAAACCCAAATCATTGTATAGCCTTGCTAGGAACTGTATTTGTTTATTTTGTTACTTTTGCTTCACTAAATCCTACAATAAATATCTGTACTTTTTACTTCACTGTATTTTTACATAACCACGGTTGTGTGTAGTGTTTGAAGTAGTAATATTGCCACCTGTTGACTATTATGTGTGACTATTATTCCAACTGTGTGATAAATCGGCACCCTGTCCAGGCTCCAGGTCCTCCACTCAGGATAAGTCGTACGGAAGATGAATGAATCTCTACTTTTCTCAAGTACAGGATTTGTGTACTTTTCCCACCACAGGATGACTTTAACAGCAGGTCACACCAAATGCTATAAAATAGCTTTGGCTGTATCTTTGATACAGCCAAACCTATTTTTGGCTGTATGAAAGAACACACAAGTATATTTCTACCTCCCACCATCTGAGGAAGTGAAAGTACAAAGTGGATTTATTTTATTTATGATGGAAACTTTTACAGCTATCCCAAAAGTTCTTTTTATTGGCTTATTGGTTTAGTATTGCATGGTATAGCAATAATATTTTTTTTAAAGTACCACAGTCCTAGAGTTTTAAAAAATCTATACTTTTTAAAAAATATTATAATTATGTAAATGCCTATTTGACCTGGTTAACTTCAGCATCTGAAACGTAACTGAGAAAACCCCAAGTTAGTCAAGCACATGCCAAATATATAGATACTTTACTCCTTGGTTAGCTTGATGAACTTATCCACATGAACTTTAACGTGGTTACCAGTATTGCAAGACGATGTATTGCAAAACGATGCAGATTAAATCTTATTCATTTTGAAGAATAGTCCGAACGTACCAGAGAATTTGTGTGTATTTGCCAGTCTGTTTCTCTAGGTAGACCATATTACCAGCTGACCATCAAAAGCTATTGATATAAAGTTACATGTTTCAGCTACTCCGTTTGTTACTAACTAAAAAAGCCACTAAAACTGATAACCTAACCTTTTTCTACTTCCATCTCCATAATTGTGTTTGAGCTTTTATGTTAATAAAACACCTTAAAATTGATGATGACATAACACTTTCACACTCTTGTATTCACACACATAAAGCTGCAGTGGCATGTTAAAGCTATGGATGAGGGAAACATGTTTATAACAAGTGTCTAACACCCAGAAATTTCAGAATGTCAAAAAAAAAAGGTACTGTATGGTAGTTCCTTTTTAAAAATCACAATATCGTTATGGCCATGAAACCTTATACCTCGATTTCCTCATCTAGATTTTCCACTGGGATAACAGAGCCATTATCACTGGTAAGAGAGAGTCCCCCAACTGTTGCCATAATGTCCTCTTCTTGGTTCCATAGATAAGGGTTTATCCCAAGGCTCAGCATCTGTGACCAGATAAAGAACAAACGTTATTAAATTTTGCTTAAAAATTTACAAGATATCAAGCAGTTGTGAATAAAAGTGTACATTTTAAAATAATCTATTTATGTCACTGACTGTCAGATTTTTTTCAATAAATGTATTTCCTGATTTTCTGCATATAGCATTTTAAATAAGTACATAGAATGAAGATTAAAAGTAAAAGAGTAGCGAATCAAAGTAAACTTACACGCAAAGTCACTGGCTCATCTAACGGATTCAGAAGGGAAATCGAAGGCGGAAGTGAGAAGGCAGCTGAATTGTTCCCAGTTCTGATCTTTGACTGGTTTAACCTATCTGGTGTTACCCTAGAATAGGGGGAAAATGCCAAAAAATAAAACCCTGTCGCTATTTCTTTTGCTCTGCTTTCCCATCTTACATTGATACTCTATAGAATAAACCTGACTCAATTCACTGACATTTTAGTTTGGGCCAAGTAATCTGATCTTATGATAATTCATTATTCTGTTGGTAGCCAGCATGGGTGAAAGTAGGTTGTTATATTCTGCAGTACTGGAAAGAGGGGAGAGCAGCTGCCTGACAAAACCCACATTCAAAACTAGTTATTGAAGCAATTTTAGCAAGTCATTTTTATCTTGTTGCCAATTTGTCTTGTCTATAATTGCTTGTTCCTAGCACTGCATGGCTGATGCAAGCTACAAAACGAACTAGTCTCTAACACAAGGCTGAATCCCAAAAAGGCATTCTAACTTGCACCCTATATAGTGCACTAGATTTCCAGCCCAAGTACCGATACCAGTGGTATCTTGTAGTGCTGATACTCAGCCTCTATATTCAAACTGCCTTTTATTATACTCAGGATTGTAGTGGATCTGAAGCCATTGCTGTAGTGCACCATGTACACCTGTACCTCATATGTCGTGAACTTAATGTTATAATATTTCTTTTAACACATACTTACTTGTTTACATACAGATCAATCAGTGGAGAACTGAGTACTATTGGCTCTGTGTTTATCGATTTATTAACAAGCAGGGCGCTCTGCACTTGGTCCATTACCCTGAGTAATAGTCCAGAGGTCTGAAAAGACAGAGATTGTATATCATATCACTCTTGTGTTGACAATTTTGTATTTAGGCGGTTTGTCTTTGGTACCTTTTGGTTTTTATTCGAAAGCTTGAGGAGAATACTGGCTGATGAAACAATAGGCAAAGCTGCAGTGGCTGCTGCAATATTTCCACTCCCAACAGGCAAAGTCATTTGGTTTTGACTAATGTGGTCAAGAACACAGCACGCCCCTGCCTGTGTTATTAAATAAAACAAAACAAAAAACCAAGGAACACTTTTGTGAGGTAAGGAACACTCATGCATAATTTCCTAATTATGTAATCAACATCATCATTACTGTAGAATTTGGCGTCAGCAGATTTTCTTGTGTAACTAGGCTTTGGATTGCGGAAGAAATTGTCTTTATCTCCTCTTGAATATTGACGGTATTTCTGTTAGATACCGCATCACACAAAGCTTGACACATGCTCTCCACCAGCTTTAGAAAAAAAATTATGGAGGTGAGGTAAGTTGCAAATATAAGAATTATACAATAGAATTGAAGGATTTACAGTAAATAACAGAATAACATTGTAAATTGTAACATTGTAAATATCTCTCTCAGTGCAGAATATCTTGTTACCTTTTTGTTAACATCTTCACTATAACTGCTGTTTATATTAGTAAAAAAGTTCACAAACAACTGTGCCAATACAGAGGCTGAAATCGCTCCTGTTTTCTGCAGATTTAAAGCTTGTGACACTGCATTCTGTACAACTTCGGGAGGGTCACCAGAGCCATTTTTAACCTGGAATGGCAAAGTATTAAGTAAGCATTTACAATATTGAATATTTTTAAACATTCATTAAAATGTTTTTTTTTATTTCTTTTTTTAATTTTTTTTTGTTAAGAAATGGTCAATGGAGAACTTTTGCAATACAATTAATCATATTATTACTAAAAATTTAATGTTTATAGACTTACCTGAGCAACGACTATAGGGTTGATTGTCTCACCATTATTATTCATGATAGTGACTATTAGTTCGATGTTTCCTTGAGGAAGGAACATGTTTGGCATGATGCCCTGATTACAATTATAAGTATAATCACCTGCGGAAAAAGGATGAAATTACATATAATTCTTACAAGACTAACAACTTGTTGTTTGGATAGGCTGTAATAATAACAAGATGTCTACTCTCACCTTGAGAGGTTTTCAGGTAGCATGAACAAGGGGCAGTGCCAGTGCAAAAAGATGGGCTTATGACACAACTGACAATGAAAGAAGTAAAGATACTCCCAGTAGGAGGTGAAATTACACAGTTAGTTTGTGAATTTGCTGTGGTGCTGGGGGCAGTGGTTTGAGTTTGGTATGTGGATGTGAAACTGGTTGGTGTGGTGGGTGGTGGGAGGTGTACATTGTAGCAAGCATAACCAAGAGATAGATTTTTATAGCCTAAAAGGAACAGATAATAAATAGCTGCTTATAATAATTAGAACACACACACACACACACACACACACACACACACACACACACACACACACAAAAAATATCTTTTGAAAAGATTCAAACCTTTTACCACAACAGTGATGTCAGATTTAAGGCTGCTCAAGTATGCACTTGAAATATTATATGAGGTACCATTTCCAAGATTTTGACTCAGACGTATCTGACCATTATTGTATACGTTGCATGGAAATACAGCAACCTTTTAAAAGGAAAAAAAAAAAGATGCATTTAGGCAATATAAAAATAATCAAAATATATCTATATGAAAATTAACAAATAATGTTCAGTGCATATATAAGTACCATCTAACTTCATTATAAATATTTGAACAATATTCTTGAAAAGCTGTACTTTTATATCTGGTCATTTCCATGTCAGGAATAAGTTTATTGTGAATCTAATACGGTAGAATTATTTTGAGTGTAATCACCTGCGGAAAATTTTGATCTGTTTTTTGTTAAATACTTACTGGGCCATCATCAGGCTGTAAATAAAACCACTGAGCATTTGTCAAATTATCAGGGTCTGATTGTAGAGACATATTCATACTGACATCTAGTGTGCCACAGTTTGTCAGACAGCTGAAAAAGTGAAATACAACAAACAAGGATTTGGTATAAAAATTAATACATCTTTACACATATAGTCACTACTGATTTATCCATAAAATATGAAAAATAGAAAGAGTAATGAAAAGGACGAAAAGAAGAAATGAAGAGTACATAATGAAGGTAAAAACAATACAACAGCACATAAAGGGGGAAACATAATAGGTCAAGGTCTTACTTGATTTTAACAACAGCTTGGCTGCTCGCTTGTAGATCATCACATGTGCAATAATTTATAGTGTCATATGAAAAGAAAGACCTTTTAATCTTTTAACACAGAAAGAGTAGAGTTAGAAATTCAGAACACACAATTGTTAATGTAATGAGGCATAATGAGTAAATTAATTTGTATAACTGTATACCTTTGAATAGGATTTCACTCCGTTTCCTGGTGAGAAATTGGGATCTCCATGAAAAAAAGAAACAATTTTAAACCTAAATTCATGAATACCTTAAACGGATGCAAAACAAAATGATTCTACAATAATGTGCTCACAATTATACACAAATCATCACAAAGCATGCATAATTTTAAAACCATATACCATACACAAACTTGTAGCATAGTTAACTGTATGGATTTTTAGTCTTATTAATGCGATTTTTGTGCATGCTTTAATATAAGATGAAGAGTAAGCTAACCATCTTTGCAGTGATATTTTATAGACAGGTAACTTCCAAGTTGTGGACAAGGCTCTCCAAAGGCTGATGTGGCTGCAGGAACCTCACATACTTGCTGGGTATTGCACAAGTCTACAAATCAAACAGACTTAGAATCATTTCAATGAAATATGATGATTCTATCAGCCATAGTTAGGTAAACAAGCTTTCAGTGCTTGATATGAAGGATTACGTCCACAATGCCTACCACATTAAAAACAGTGCGTCATTCTTCACCGCTTCTCCAAACAAAGTCATTCATATTCTGAAGGTAAATATTACTCGTAAATATTAGTCCATTAGCTTTGTTGAGATTTTGGACGTGTCTGTGTCTGTTTTTTTTTTTTTTTAATTGCTGGAAGACATCTCTCTTGACAGGAAATGGTAAACTCTTTATCTTTGTATCTTTGTGTTCTGTGGCTTTGGTCATTTTATGGTGTGTTTGGTTTGGAGTGTAATTCAACACGACTAACTGACGCACAATAATCCAACAGCAACTTTTTTCTGTCTGACCATTTTAACAGGTTAAATTTAATTTTATCTGTATAGAACTTTTAACATGTCTTGGGGAAGAAAGACCGGTACATCACTCTTTCACTCTTAGATATAAAAAAGTTACCCATTTACACTTAAAATAGTAACACCACCACCTGAATAAGAAATAGTACAGTTTAGTAATCTTCTTTCTGTTAAATTAATTTTAATCTGTGGACTCAAATTGGTTGAAAAGGACATACCTGATACGGCACTCAGTACATCCACCCAGTTGCATTGGTTCTGTACAGATGTGTGCAAAAGAGAATGATTGGCTGTGCAATAGTGCACTGTCTTCCTGCCGTAGAAGCTCTCATCGATCTCTATGACCTGACCAGAGTCACAGTTCAGCATGGCATGGTTGTCCACACAGGCTATAGTCTGTCCTGACTCTGAAACAAGTGCATGAATTGCAAATACACTTCACAACTGCAAAGGCATATAGTACAGTATATACAGTATAGATAAAATCTATGTATGTCCGAGCTGTCAACTGGACCAGGCCAATAAGGAGGCTATGATTCAAATTTGAGACAGGGATTAAAGTTCAGAACAAAAATTCCTAGTGTCACCTCCACTTGTAGGGAAATAAATGATATGGATTTTTTTTAGAAATAACATTTTATGATTTTTTGGATCACACACAACTAGATGTGTTACCTAGCTTGATAGGAATTTCTCTGATGTCTGATTTTTTATCCAAAGTCGATATTGTGTAAGGCCTCACATAATTTATTTTCTTGGGCTTTGTCCCTTATCCTAGGAGTCACCACATCTGATAATTTGATTGACAAGATTTACAACAGATTTAATGCAGGACACCCTTTCTGTCACCGTCCTCCTATTTCCTAACCAGGCTTTAAACTGGTGCTGCGTGAGATGGATGGGTTGTAGAGGGCACAATGTTAATGGTCTTGCCCAAGGACCCAACAGGGCTCAAACACCTGACTCTGCAATCAACAAGCCACAGCATCAACTGCCTGAACCACCACTGCCCCATTCCCAAACATCCCACAAGAATGTGGTACTAACCAAACTCGCAGATAAAGTAGAACTCTTGGTTGCAGTTATTGGTTGCCCCCCAGTGAAAATTTGAGTCTTTGGAGATGTAGCCACAGCCAACTGAAGGCATGTCTTCCCCAACCCAGTTAGAGTAACTCACTTCAGATCCGTCCAGCCAGAATAAAGAATCTATAAATACAACATTTTCCCATCCTCAGTTAGTAATTAGATCAGTTAATAATACACTTTTAGAATGTCAAAAAACTTTAGAATTTTTTTTTTTTTTTTTAGAACTTTTAGAACAAAAAAAAAGTACTTGACTGCTGAGTCCACATTTGGGTTTCCATTTATGTCTATTACTGATATTTATGATTATGAATGCAAAGCAGAAAACACTTTTTGTAAACATAAACGTTGCTCACCTGTAGAAGACAATGAGGTCAAGCTGAAGGATGCAGATGCTAATCCAAGCCACCAGTTAAGCCCTGGATGTAAATGTTTCTGGAGAAACTGCTGTGTTTCTTCATTGTGGATGAAGGCCAGATGTCCGCCGCTGCGCTCACAGCCAGCCTGAGCATTAACAAAGCTCCTCTGCAGAGTCACAAATTCATAACAAGAGCCATTATAGGCCTTTTGGTTGTCTGCACATGAATCAACCTCTGTGTACTCTTTAACACAGACTGTGGTGACAATAAGGATAAACATAAATAGTAAAGCAGGCAGAGCATGTCTGTCCATCTTCACCTCCTCACCTGGACACTAAAATTGGCACTGAGCTGTTTTGGTCATTTTATAAGGCAGGGGTGACGTCAGTTCAAAAAAGATTGTCTAGACCCTCCTAATGATCATTTACTTGACAACAAAAGACTAATTTTCTATTGTACCCTAGGTCTAATGGATGTACATTGTATCTCTGAATCATCTGTTTGCCATACAGTGATAATACAGTCAGAAGTAAGAGCAAAAAAAGGATAAAAACTATTTCTTTTAACAATTTATGATAATTTGAAGGCATGTCTATAAAATGACTGACAAGAGTCCTGTCCAAACTAACAATGGAGATTTTTTTTTTCACCTCAGTAACACATTTATCTGATTAAACTATTGTTTTTTTTATAATTATTTTTACATTATTTTTGCAGCCTATATTAATGGTATCTATACAATCCATCCTCCACAAATCAAGCTAGCAGGTCTGGAGACAGACCTTAGTTTCAGTAGTCAAAGCAGTAAGTAAATCAGCATACTATCATCTCAAAAACATTGCAGGAATTAGATGTTTTGTTTCCAATCAAGACTTGGAGAAACTCTCCAGCAGGGTGGATTATTGGAATGGTCTCCTCACCGGCCTTCCCAAGAAGACCATTAGACAGCTGCAGCTCATCCAGAACGCTGCTGCCAGGATTCTGAGCACATCACACTCATCCTCAGGTCCTTACACTGGCTTCCTGAAACATTTAGGATAGATTTTAAAGTACTTTTACTCGTTTATAAATCACTCAATGGCCTAGGACCTGAATACATTGCAGATACCCTCACTGAATATAAACCTAACAGACCAAGGGTTCACACAAAACAAGGAGAGTCTGCTTTTAGCTATTATGCTGCTCGCAGTTGAAACCAGCTTCCAGAAGAGGTCAGATGTGCTAAAACATTAGTCACATTTAAATCTAGACTTAAAAACCTAATCTGTTTGATGATTATCTTCTTCTCTTTTATGTAAAGCACTTTGAATTACCATCGTGTATGAAATGTGCTATACAAATAAACTTGCCTTGCCTGCCTGGCATTGTGCTATATCTTACATACTCATGTACTGTTATGTACTAGCACTATGGAATTATTCCCTGGGGATATTCTTTCACAAAAAAAATTGTGTACCAGTACCCTTAATGACAATGAACCCAATAGCAAAATTTGAGACAAAAAAATCAGACAATAACAGGATCCATTGGGTTTGTCTGGTGACTAGACCATTGGTTATTTTTAGATATTTTCTGTTTTTGTGATCAGTGTGGATGGTGAATGAATGTGTTGGCCATTTAGCCAAACTCCACTCTTCTAGTGCTCGTTTGTTGGCTAATAATTATTCCTTTAAACTATCATATGTCTGCTTAGTTGTGGTAAGTTTCTTTGGCAAGAATGTTACTGGATGAAGTTTAAGTTGGACAAAGCTTCAGTTGGAACATAGTCCGAGTTCTTAATCATCTACTTCACCACAAGTGGTTTGCTAGGATTTGGATGTTTAAAGAGTGGGTCCTGAAGCAAAGGCTGCTTTGAGTTGCCTGGATGCTGTTTCAGCAGTTGGGTTCCAAAAACAGTTTATTAATTCACTGAAAGTCATGTGGACTAGTGATGAAGCTAAAACTGGAGAAATGCGTAAGTTCTATAAAATATTTAATATAAAGGCAATTACTTTGCACTGGTAGGACCGAACCATTTAGGGACAGCAGTTACCTTGGCCTGGCCCATGCTGACCCCTAGTGGTCTGATAACATATCCCAGAAATATTTTTCTTTTCAAACTCATTCACATTTTCAAGCTTAACCTACAGTATAGTTGATTTTCTGTTTCTTGCCCCATGGAAACATTGAGAGGAGTAGAGGACACTAGAATGAATACACTAATGGACACTAGAGTGGATAATGTACTTAAATAAGATTTAATTTCAGACTGCGATAGTCAATACAGGGCCAATTTCAATCCTTGCTACCTTTTTATAAAGAAAAGTCCTGCAGAAGATGGACGAATATACGCTTTGTTACGATGCCCTCCATACATACTCCTCCATGGCGTCATTGAAAAAACAGGATTATATACAATTGGGTGTTGGAGTTGTACCTGGGAGCAGCTCTACGGCATAGGTGCATTCTCTGTGAAGATAGACCACTGGCTTTAGCTTAATCCCTTGATATTCAAGGAAATACATCTGGACTTTCTATAAAGTTAAAGTTGATATGAGGAAAGTAAAGACAGTGAAGATTGCCTGAGGTGCCTTTTTTTTTTTTTTTTTTTTTTAAAGAACTGTCTTTTAATGAAGCCATGGTTTTGATATCCATATTTGCATCTATTGGGTATCAGTGTTAAAAACTACAATACTCAAAACCAGGTCATGTACATGATAATATTTTATTAATAATTTTGAGCATTTATACACATTTTGTTGATTACATGCATACAGAAATGTGCATAACGTGAAAGAGAATATTCCTTAAACACAACTCCTGATGAACTTCTAGTCGTGGTCTAGATAAAAGCATTTTTAAGGAACATTAAAAAGCAGCAATTCACCTATTAAACAGTCTGTTCATCTTGGACAGCTACACAAACAGAACAGCTTAAGCGTAAGTGTAAGGATGGGGTTAGGTTAGGTTTTCTTCATCATTTCTTCTTAACTGGGATGCCAAACATCTTGCAGATCTTTATCATCATCAGGTCTACTATTTCTTCCTCTTCAGATGGCTGGTGGTGAGAGATTTAGGATTTAGGATTACTAAATTAGTCAGTTTCATTGGACATTACACAAGCTGTTGTGTTAAAATATCAGCAAATTGTAAAGAAGCATCCTGCAATGAGCACATTACTCATTCTTTAATACCAGTTCCTTGTAATGTGTTTTTCTAAGAGCAATATGTTGCATAATACCTTGTAGTGCTTTCGCTTTTGACTGTACGCCTCAAGAACAACTGAGATGAAAAAGTTCAGCGCCACAAATGTCATTAAGAAGACGCAAGAGAGAATTAGGAAAGCACCAAGCACTGGGTTTATATCCAGGACCTACAGATAAGAGACACAATGACAAATTAAGTGAGCGATTGTTCAATGAATGGTCAGAAAGAAGAAGAAATCATCACCTAGTACTGTACCTCTTCATAATTGAATATGCCAAGCTGTAAGGCAATAATCGCTAACATGGAATCTTGAACAGTCCTGTATGTGTAAAGAATCCAACCAAACAGCAAATTGCTCTAAGAGAGAAGTAATTTTTTAAAATTAGTATACATTTTCGGTATATTGGTCCTGGTGATGCTGGATTTCCTTGGTGTGAGATGCAGCCACACACACACACACACACACACACACACACACACTGGGACTTGTTCAAACTGGGACTTGTTATGAAATTCTTGTGAATGAAGGCATAAAATCAATAGAGAATTTACAGATCACTTAAGTGATGAGACTCTTAGCCGCAGTAATACATGTAAATGTTGCAAACATGTTTTTGGATCCTCACCACAAGGGAGTAGGCCAAGACCATAATGATTAAGACAACAATGAAGCTGGAGATGTCATTCCAAGCTCGTTGAAGCGTGCAGAGAATCAAGTTTATTTTGGAGTTGAGCCGCATCAGGTGCCACATTTTGACGGTACCCAGCAGAATGAGGAAAGCCAAAATGTATCCGAGGCATGAGTCAGCGGAGGCTGTGTCATAGAAGCTTGGGAAGCTATTCCAAAAAACCAAAGAGGAACTGCTTGAAACGCACTACTGTACATGTGAAAGTTTAACGTTGAAATTTGTAATGTCCACTCACTGATTTCTGTTTTCCTGAAAATATTGCAGATCTTTGTTTCCCTGAATTGTCCTGTTGGCGATTGCACCCAGTGCAGCCAAACTTAAAAGAATGATGGAGAGTTCTAAGAGGTTATACTTGCTTCTGAAGTACTGCAATTTCTGATGCTTGATCCTTTTGATCTGTTGATACAATCATACATTTTAGTCTTTTGTGTAATTTAATTCAATAGTGGACATTTTTGTTTTTACAGATCGGTTAAATAATAAAGGGAACGTACCTGCAAAAACATATAATAGAAAATAAAAAGAAAATAAATGACTTCAGAGGCCACTATATTAATGCCATTCGTTGTCTGATAAAGATGTAAAATATGCAGCTCGCTGCTGTACTGGAACGCTCCTGACAAACAAACAGAACATGTAGATATGCTATTTTTAAATAAACTCTGTGTTTTAAATATTATAGTAGATAAGTATTCTTACCCAGGGCAGTGGTTTCTAGCATCAGGGTGACAATACAGAAGAGGTTGACATTTGCATTGTATACCGTGAACTCAACAAAGATTGCCCGTGTGTATACATCCAGCCAAGTGTTGTTAAACAGGTACTTCAGCATGCTGTAAAGAGAAAGAGTTCATATAATTTATTTCAACAACAAAAAAGTTTTAATTACTCTAATTGCACTATTTTTCATAATCACCTGGAGAGAAGAAGCCCAAGTCATGGGGGCCAAATATTTTGCTTTATCTAGAACTTTCTGCACTTTGCTGGATCCCTATATAGTAAGGTTGTAATCTAATTTAAAACAGGAATGGAAATGCTCTAGTGTTGGAATAGGAATGCTGTCTGATGTTCCTGAATATTTTTTTTGCATCCCATGGGATACAAGAATTCCTCCTATTTGTAACTGTTTTTATATCCATTTAGAACATACAATCAGCCATTAACATTATCATCACCTGCCTAATATTAAATAGGTCCCCTTTTTGCCACCATAACAGGGATGCACCAATGTCCCGGCACCAGAAACCACAGCACACCACCAGATGTCCCATGGATTCCAAGCTACGCTGGTGGCACAACGGGAAACCTAAACCTAGGTGGTTTTAATGTTAATTGTTTTAAATTTATAGCTGATCTGTGTATACTTCAAATTGTTAAATTTTCTGTGCTTTTCAACTCTAATTCTCTACCTCATAATGCCACAAATGCTCACGTTGAATATAGTTCATCATGGTTTCGACTTAGGGCATTAAACTAAAAAGAATTAGAGAAAAATTCACCTGTTTGCTTGTTGTGGGTCAAGACCCAGGTCCAGTACAAATCCTCCACCTCTGTACAAAGCCATGGCTGATTGGATTGGATGCCCCCTAAGCTTGGACTGGGTTTGGTATTGCCAGGGCATAAGAAGGGTCGTAGATATATTTACATCTTTTGAATTGGTCCAGCTCGGACCGTAGGAGCCCATATCCTCTACAGACCAAGTGTATGGGGCATTACAATCATCAACATCTTGTTGCAAGGGTTTGGAAATTTCACATGAGTCCTTGTGCACTCGAACCTGCCTGAGACGGGCACTTCCCACAAGCTTTGAGTTTCCATCTGTGATGAAGCCTGAGAATGTAGAAATTAATTGGTCAAAGATTTTATCAGATCATTATGGCCAGAATCAAGCCCAATGTAACAGTGCATGTTTCATATTAAGGTTGATACAAAACCTGGACGTTGTCCAAAGAGGTTGCTGATGAGGACATCATTTGCCCAGTTAAACACATCTCCAGGGCTCATGCTGTCAGTGATCCCAGTGCTGAAACTTTGCTGAATGTGCCGAGTGAGATAGTAAGCGTTCGGATCGCGCTGACCATATGTAGTCAGGAGTAATACGCACAGAAATGCAAAATAAACTGTGTAGAAAACAGACATGTTTAAAAAGCCTGTTCTTTCTCTTTGTAAATAAATAGAATCTAATTGTCATCTTGGCTTACTGATAATCTCCTTGATTAAGGCAACAGCTTTCTGATTTTTTATATAATTTTCCTTCATTCTCTCAATGTCAGCAGGAGGAGGAGGCTGGTAGAACCTGCATGTGCTGTCCCTTCTGGAAATGCGTACATCATCAGGATCCTCTGTAGACAAGAGCATAGTTTTAATATATAAATTAAAAAAAGAGAAGATGATTTAGTGAAATGCTTTGTTGAAAGTTTGCAACCAAAACCAAGTTTGCAACCAAAAATCACACCGTCGGATTTACGTTGTTTTTAAAAGTTAGATTTTACCTTAATAAAATGATATTGGGATAACATTGAATGAATAGTGCCAACATGATGTTACAGAATCAAAACAACAAAATATTAACATTGATTTATATGTAAACAATTAACATTTACTTATATGTTGTAGTTTTATTGCTCAGTTTAATTTTCTTTGGAAGACATTACAATGAAGTGTACCATGGCTTCCAAATGCAGCAAAACCAGTTCTAGTGATAGTGGCAATTGGAGATGGACATGAAAGAAAGAATTATTAAACTTCATGAATGTGGAAAATTTGTGAACAATATTGCAACAGAGAGACAAACAACATATTAAGTAAGACAGAACCGAAGAAACAAAACATGCGTAAAGAACCTTACAAACTTAACATAACAAACCTAATTAAAAATGCCTGTGGAATGGGAACCAATGTTAAAATAAAAGTTACATACAGTACTTACATAGCACACAATGGGACAACCACAGTTTTTTACTGTGCCTCACCTGCTTCCTTTCATGACACAACATAATTTTACCAATTTTACCCCTAATTCTAACTTAATTCATAACCAACTTAATACCAATAATGTTATAACATACAGTACATCATATTGCCACAATGGTTAGACCACCAAAAAGTCTTGCTAAAAAAGGTCTGCAGGTACCTGAGTAGGTAAGTGTCATATCCTTCAACAGCTGGAACATATTCTCATCTTGATTTTCCACATTTTTCACCACTAGAGCAAAGAAGACTGCCAGTCCAAGTACCTGTCACAATTATAATATAAATAATGAAACAGATTTATTCAAAAAGTCATTTTAGATTTGTTAAAAAAAAACAAGTCATTCCTACTTTTATAGGCTGGGTGACGAACAAACTCTCAAAGAAGGACACTGAGATAGAAATAAGCCAGCTGATGGAGCGTTGTTTTCCGTATGTCAGCCCATACATCATGGTGAAGTATGCCGACACGCCACTAGTGGCTGCGATGAGAATCCAACCCACAATCACAAACCACCAGGGTAAGCCTTTCTGATACCACTTTTTCTTTTGCTCTTCTTCAGGGCCTGCGATTTGGGCCTCGTTGTTCATAGACTGAGAATAAAAATAGGGCTCTAACAACAGTTTCATATTTTGAAGCTGAAGCACAGCCTGAATATAGCCTTCTGGCTTAGGGAATTGAGATGGATCCAGCAGCCTCAGCAGTTTTTCCAAATTCCATAGCTGATTGTATAGATAGTGCCGATAAAGTTTGTATAAATTCTCATTTTCGGTATCTTGTAAAAAATGTTTGCAGAGATTGAAATTCTGCCGCCGAATGATGTCTTCCATTGCAAATAACAAAGTGTTGATGTCCGTTGTTTCGGATTCCTCTGCTGCACTTGGAATGGGACACTTTACTGCCTTAGCCAGGGCACAAACTATTTTCTTTAATTCCTGAGAAACAGTAATTTTAAATAAACTGGGTTTAGGCACATTTATTAGATATTAAGCACTAATATCAATAAACAGCTAAGACCATCATTTGGAGACTCACTTTGACAACAATCTCGACAGTAACATCCGTCTGAATGCGCCATCTTTCTGCAAGCTTTTTCTCCTGCTTAGAAGATACAGATTTGGACTCTTGAACTATTGATACTTCTTTCTTTTTTCGAGGCCGGGTGCTTCTGAATATGGTCACAATCAAGAGATTGACAGGGAACATAATAATGGAACTCTGGATCCCGATCATCACTTGTTGCAAGTTGAATGTGACAGTCCCTTCAGTTAAAGAAACAGATTCTTCAGAATATATTCACTACTTACACAAAGTGGTTCAATAAAAAAGGTAATAACATTACATATCAGTACCTAATTCCATGTCTTGCTCAGAGGGGTTTTTGGGAATCCCCCAGAACATGATGCTGGTTAACATGGTGCAGAGCAGCAGGGAGAAACAGCAAGAGAGGCGCTGTACTCTAGTGAAATTACTGCTCGCAGGTCGATTTACAACAGAATACCAGATGTGGCTGTCACATAAGTCTTTCACTGTCTTCATGAAAAATAGATTGCTGGGAGGGGTGAAAGAAGCAAGGTATTTATTCATTTATTCATCTTCATTACCTGGTTTATACTGGTTATGATGAACTCCGAAGCTATCCTGAAAACAGTGGATCCAAGCAAGAAAAAGCTATTTTATAATTAAGACTGAATAAAACATGTGCAGTTATTTGAAACCAGAGGAACCATACATTGAACCTAGACAACCAGATCAAACTGTTGAGAAATCCAGAGTTAGGCAGCAATGCTACCCACTGCACCACTCGGCTATGGCATGGTACTGTACTGTAGGTGTTAATGTTGGAAATGTTACTTGAAGAAAAGTATGTTACTCACTGAAAACCTTTTAAGTCCGTCTCAGATGCTATTGTGAACACTTTGTCCAGAGTGCAATCCCCGTTATCAATGGCCAGCCATGAGTTGCACAAGAAATGCCACATCTCTCCAGTCTCCAGATCCTGAACCATCACCTTATTGACATACCTGATAAACAAAAACTGTTTACTGACTATAACTGACTTTATATGTACTGTATATACAGTAGCTCACTATCTGCAAGTAATGGAATGCAATTTGTGCTTATTTGGAGACAGTTTTTGTTCTGATTGGACAGAAGGTGTTTTGTATAACAGCAGCTCTGACAGCGGTATTTCAAATTACATATTTATTAATATACTCCTAGTGGTGATTGTATTGTACCAGCTCATTCACAGCGCCTTGTATAGTGGGCAGTACACATAATCTACATGCATGCTTGGTTAATAGTAAGCCGATTATGACGTGTTAATATTTAAGAAAGAAAATTGTATAATCATTCATATGTTTATTTCACATTTATGTAAGGAGTCTCAGTTCTTTTACAACAGAACATTCCTACAATGTTCATGCAGTCTACATATTTTAACAGAATGCTCAAAGACAAATCCATCCACTTTACCAATCAGGATGCTCCCCAGAGTTGTCATGCCACAGCCTGACGCTCTGCAGATCTC
>JAQMYL010000007.1:24903227-24915273 GCA_030014365.1 Clarias pachynema | reverse complement strand
CGAGCTACCAAAAGATGTCAAGTGAGTGCACAGGCACTGAGTGACCAGAGGTGTGGTGAGAGGGCCAACCTGAAAATTTGGATAGCATAACTCATGAGCACAAAATACTGCGAAAAGCTAAACGAAGAGCTTGGTTTGCCAAAGCATATTACAGAACCTACTAACTTAAAACAAGCAAGCATGTACGGCTGGAATAAATGCGATTCCAAAGCTACACAGATTACTGAGTGGTAACAAATATCTTTAAGCAAATTAGATTTTTGATTTTTATAGAAATGAGTCCAACAGCACCACTAAGTCTCATGGGAAAATACACACAGAATGGTGTGAAGAAGTGAGTAGCCAGGCTAGGGCTGATTTCTTTCTAGCCCGGGCTGTAAAAGCAAGGTTGTGTCAAAAAATTAATGTAACTCACCCTACAGCCATGTTCACTCCATCTGTTATTAGACTCATTCCAGTACTTGCAGTTAGCAGCAATCGATGTAATGAAGACTGTTACATTTGTGGAGTTTACACCTGCTGGTACAATAGGCCTCACAAGAAGATAGTAAATCCCCACTTCTAATGCCACATCGCTGGGGGTCAGAACCCATGTGTACTCGTCTGCTGTGGAGAAAAATAAATGTAAATCTTCTTCGTGACTTTTTCATCATTCATTATGTTATAAGAATGGTAGAACAGTGCACCTTGTGAGTCTTCTGCTTGAGGGAATTGGATCTTGGCAACATAATTGGTGTCATTTGGATAGTTTTCAAAGCCCAGATATAGCATCAAAGGTGTCTCATCTGAAGGCTCCAGTTTCAGCACCAGAGAGGTGTTTGGAGCAGTCACATTGATGTCTATAGTGCTGTGACTTGTCAGGTTCAGAAATGTTTGGTTTGTATCCACAACATCTAGTCTTGATAAGAGAATCTAAAAACAGGAAGACACAATTATAAACTCCATTTCATATGACATGACAATGTGAATTCACCTTCAGGACATGTTTTATCCTGATCACGGTGCCAACTTCTTTATTTAGCTCTCACGCACATGGACATCAGATCAACGGGTGTATGTGTGTCTACCAGTGCTACATTTAAGGAACAACACAATAACTAACCTGCACATTAATTTGCTGAAGTAGCTACAGTATGTGAGCTTTGCATTGCCTGATATGTGAGGAAGTGCATGGCAGGTGGATGGGGATCTGTGTTAGGCTAAAGCACACACCCTAGCTGGCTGGCTATTTTCCTCTCCAAGTACAACAGACTACTCAGGGTGATTCTAGGAATTGCTGTTTTTTTGTTTTTTTTAGGAGACATGGCTCAGCGTTCAGAATGGCCCCATTTAGTTAAATGCCAGAGATTTTAAGAATCCAAATCTCAAGTCAGTGCTCCGTAAATTCCATCAACTAACATCACTATACATTGCAACCAGAAGCCATGGATGATAACCGATCTGTTTGTGCTGCTGAGGACCCAAGACTTCTGCACCAGATAGTAAAGACTGCTGAGACGTAGAATGATAGGTATGCACATCTGGGGGAAATGTATAGTCACCGTTCCACTATTCAGTCCCATGTTTTAGCACATAGGAGGAAACCAAACAAACTGACGGAAAGACTTAGACTATGAGGAGTTTAATGTTCAAGACAGAAAACTCGCACAGACATGAAATAGTGGCTTTAAAAAAAAAAAAATCACAATACATCTCGGGCTGTGAAACTTTATACCTCGATTTCCTCATTGAGATTTTCCACTGGGATAACAGAACCATCATCACTGGAAAGAGAGAGACTCCCGACTGTTCCATCAATGTCCTCTTCTTTGTTCCAAGCATAAGGGTTTATCCCAAAGCTCATCATCTGTGATCATATAAAGGACATAAGTCATAAAAATAATGAAAGATTCAGTAGTTTTTGCATTAAAAAAGCGAAGTTAATAAACAGGTCTGAATTTGAATCCAAATGTCATGTAATCTTTAAATGTCACTGAGTGGAAGGTTTTAGTTTTTTTTGTTTGTTTGTTTGTTTTGTAAATGTGTTTGCTGATTTTATGCATAGAGAGACAGCTTTATATAACCACAGGATATGAAAAGAATGATACAAGAATAGCGAATGAAAGGAAACTTACACGCAAATTTACTGTCTCATTTGATGGAACCAGAGAAGAAACTGAAGGTGGAAGTGTGAAGGCAACTGAAATGTTCTCAGTAGCGATTGGATAGTCAAAGAGATAATCTGGTGTCAACCTAGAAGTGGAAAAAAAAGCAAAAAAAACTTTTTCATGTTACTATGCTTTCCTACTTTGACAACCCCCAAAGTACAGTGTAAACCAAACTTTAAAAACTTACATAAAAAAATCTCCTGATAATTATTCAATCTTCATATTTAACATTTAATCACAGTTTTGCCTTTGGTATGAATGTGTAAATGGCAACCTATGCAATTCGTCCATGTAATTTGTGTTAGCCTCATATTGTCTATGTATAACATAATTGTTATAAATATCATCACTGTCGCCTTGCACCTCCAGGGTCAAGGTTCGATTCCCACAGTCCAAAGACATACTGTACAGATTAGGCTAATTGGCGTCCCCAAATTGCCCACAGTGTGTGAATGAGTGTGTGCCATGCAATGGATTGCCACCCTGTCCAGAGTGTACCATGCCTGATGACCTAAGTCTCCTGGGATAGGCTCTAGGCCCCTCGCAACCCAGTATACAGGATAAAGTGGTATAGACAATGAGACAAGATGATACTTTGCTGTTTATTATAATAAGGGGAGCAGTGGAACTAGAGCCTGTCCTGTGAACATGAGGTGGGAATCCACCCTAAATGGAAGACCAGTTCATTGCAGAGCACCTTCCACAGCTTTAATATTGCCCTTGACACCCTCATACCTGTTCACATAGAGATTAATCAGTGGAGAGCTGAGTAATATCGGATCCATGTTTATCGACTTATTAGTGAGCAGGGCGCTCTGTACTTGGTCCATTATCCTAAGTAATGTTTCAGATGTCTGAAAAGAAAAAAAAACCACCATCCAGAATCTCTGTATATCCCATCATTCCTGTTTTATTTTCTTCAGTTTTATGTTTAGGTGGGTAGTTTGCTTTTGGTACCTGTTGGTCATTGGCAGCAGAATGTTTGAGAAGAATACTGGATGATAAAACAATAGGCAAAGCTGCACTGGATGTTTCATTGCTATTCCCATCAGATGACGAAATTAGGTCCTTACTAATGTCATCTAGAAGAGAGCATACTGCTGCCTGTGGATGAAAAAAAAAACAGGTCAGAAATACTAAGCATAACTGTGTAATTACATCTAATTACATCAAATTCAGATTTGTAAAAACAAATCTGAATTTGAATCCAAATGTAATTCACATCTATTTACATCAACACATTGATGTGTCTAATTACATCAACACATTAACACTAACACGAGTACCGTAATGTTAGGCGTCAGCAGATTTTCATGCGTGACAAAGCTTAGAACTGAGGAAGCTAAGATTGTTATCTCATCTGGAAGATAGTCCGGACTTTCATTGGTCATCGCATCAAGCAACAATGTAGACATGCTCTCTAACAGCTTAAGAAAGAAATGATGGAAGTGAGGTAAAGTGCTGACAACAGAATGTCACAATATTAACAGAAAGCAAACCATTGGAATGCTTCTTGATTAATTGAAATGTGTAAATGTGTAATATCTTACTACCTGTTTTTTATCATCTTCACTTAAATTGCTGTTCAAGTTATCAGAAATGGTCTCAAACAACTCCGCCAACATGGGGACTGTAATCACTCCTGCTTTCTGCAGCGATACAGCTCGCGACAAATTGGTGCTGTCTGTGACCTAGAATGAAAACGTACAAATTAAACTTTAATAGCATTTCATATTTCTAAACATTTCTTATTGTGCCAAATAGATTTTTAGAAATGGTCAAAGAGCAACAGTTGCTACAAAACCAGCATGATTAATCATATTAGTACTAAAAACAAAACGTGTGACACTGACCTGAACATCGAGTGTAGTGCGGTTTGTCTGATGAGCATTATTCTTAACCGTGACTATTAGCTTAATGTTCCCCGGAGGAAGAAATAGGTTAGGCATGTTGTTCTGATTGCCCTGATAGACATATTTACCTATAGATTAAAATAAATTAATAAATGACCTGTCATACTAACAAGAATTATAACTGTTTTTTGTAATATTAATAAAATGTCTATTCTTACCTTTGGAGGTTGTCAGGTAGAATGAGCACTGCCCAGAGCAAAAGGTTGTGTTTACAGTGCAGTTGACATTGAAAGGAGTGAAGATATCCCCCGTGACAGGAGAAATTTCACAGTTGGGCGTGGGAAGATTTGAGTTAGGGTTAGGGGTTGAGTTAGGGTGAGGGTTCTTTTGAAATGTAAAATATTGGCAATCATAACCTGTACCACTATTTTTTTTATACCCTGCACGAAAGAAAAAAAAATATGATTGTCATAGAAACTAAAAACAAACAAACAAAATATAACTTGTAGTAACATTTACAGTATACCTTTTGCTACAATACTGATGCTAGATGTAACATTTTGCAGTATTTCACTTGAAACATTATAAGAGAAACCATTTCCAAGTTTTTGACTCAGTTGCATGGGATTTTTACCGCCTGTGCATGGAACTGTAATCTTTAAAAAAAAAAAAAAAAAAAATTATATTCAGCCACCCTATTATATGAATGTCAGGAATAATTTCACTGTGAATATAATAAATCCTGAGTAATTAGGATTTTTTTTTTTATTGTAGTTTAACACTTACTGAACCATTTGGCTGTTGGTAAAACCACTCAACATTTGTTAAATCCCCACCGTCTGATTGTAGAGAAATATTCGTATTGACATCTATTGAATGACAATTTGCCAAACATCTGAAAAAAGGAGATAAAATTATAATATTGCATTTAAAATGAAAAGTAAAACAACAACAACAAAAGAAATGCAATAGTTAATGCATCTTCAAATATACAGGTACTACTTCTTTATCCATGGGAAATCAAAAAATAAATGAATGAGAGGAGGAAATAAATAAATAGACAGTACATCATGAAAGTAAAAAGAATATATATATAAAAGGGGGTAGGATAAATAATAGGCCAATGTCTTACTTGATATGAACTTTAACATTATGGTTCTTCTGTAGATTTTTACATGTGCACTGCTTGCTTTTTTTGGGTTTAGGTGCCCTTTTTAACTGTGAACATGAAAAGTTAAAAAGTTAGAAAATGAGCAACCATTGAGCAAGCATTGTGATGAGGCATATAATATCAATAAATTGTTTGGTTAATTGTCTACCCGGGGAGAACTTTTGGTTCCATTTCTTGCTGATGAGTGGGGTTCTACATTTAAAAAAAAAAAAAGAAAAAAAATCAGTGCAACAAAAAAAAATATTTGAAACATAAGTAATGTTAAATTATCTTTAATTGATGCATAAGAAAAAAGGTTTCCATAAACAAGTATAAGTATTTGTGCATATTTTTACTGTTGTTGTTTTAGACAGTACTTAAGAAATAAGTAGTTTCATTAGAGGGTTTATTTTTACTTCCACTCCACTACATCCTACAGCAAATATCTGTACTTTTTACTTCACTACATTTCTGTGGTGTGTAGTATTTGAAGTGTAGTGTGAGTTCAGCAATTTTGACACTTAAGTAAACTTTCAGGTGAGTACTTTTGTACTTTCAGTCGACATAATATACCTGGGGTGTATCTACTTTTAATCAAGTATGGAATTTATGCATTTTATCCACCATTACTTTCAAAAAAGTTCCAAATAACATAAAGGACCTACAGCAAGCTGACAAAAAAAAAGGTAAAACATACAGGTTAACAATTCCAATTTTATACATTCCTTTGTATATAATAAGAAGTAAGTATGGCTCTAACCATCTTTGCAGTGGTATTTTACACACAGGTAACTTCCTAGTTGTGGGCAAGTCTCTCCAAAAGCTGGTGTATTTGCAGGAACCTTGCACACTTGCAGGCCATGGCATAAATCTGTGAATTAAACAGCCTTTACAGTACAGTACAGTAAAAGTTAATGTTAAAGACATTTGAATACTGCATCAACCAGAATCACATGTCACTCCCAAGATAACACATCAGAAGCTTTCAGTACTCGATATGACAGATAAATAATATCCAGTATGCCTACTCCATTAAAAGATAATGCACCATTCATCACCGCTTGCTCGGACAAAGACATTGATGGTTTTAAAACAAACATCATGGGTAAATATTTAATGCTTTCAATTCACCCATGCTCTCAAAATTAATAGGCATTTTGTGGCCCATTAGCAATGTTGAGGTAGTGACTGTATTTTTGTCTCACTTTTTTTTGCTGTAGGACATCTGCCCTGATGAGCAATGATAACTCTTTATACAGTATTTGTGTGCTCCAGCTGTATTTGATTTATACACAGAGTGTAATTCATGACTAAATATACATGACCTCCAAAACAATTCAACATCAGTCACTTTTTTCCTGTCTGGCTGATGACGATTCAATAACTACTACACTACTGCACTGTCTCTGTAGTTGTACTGCACTGCCTTACCCCCATGAATCTTTGCACTGCACATAATTTATAATGCTGGCTGCAGACTAAGGCATACTTCACCTATATCTATTCTGTATATACGTATTGTACTATAAGACACTGTATAAGTATATGTACTGTCCATATGTGTATTCCTTTCAGCATTCTATCTTCTTAACATGTCTTTCACCACTGCAGAATTATTGTTGATACATACAGTATATCCTAATTATAATGCATATTATATTGTACCTTCTGTAAATTGGCTCTGTACATGTGTTTTGCGCATCAACAGGAGAAATTGAATCTAATATTATATGTTCTAAAATTTCTTATACATCAGTTAGTTCTTACTGAGTAATCTGATTGAACAATATGGTAACAGCACAGGGATTTAAAACTTATATGATCATTCGACGTCATAGATGTTCTAATAATTGTTAATTACACTAAATAATAAGCTGTTTGCCAAAACCCATTCAAGACCAGTCATAGAAGCAGTTTCAGTAAGAAAACACATCTAATAACTGTCATTTTAAACAACACTTTGTCGCCTTAATAATTGCTTCTAAGTCAGTCTGAACTGTTCTGGTTCTTTTATTCAGGACTAGCTTCTAACACAAGAGTGAATCCCAAAAACATCTCTAAATCCTAATCAAGGGCACTACTTGGTGTGTGGAACAATGTAGCACATTAGCTTTCCATTTAACATTATTTAGGATTCAATACTGTTAATGTTGCTGATATTCTAAAATGGAATAAGAGGAAATATTAAAAAAAAAATTTATTTAATTTTATAGAACTTTATTAATCCCAGAGGGAAATTGCTCAATTTTCGCATATCCCAATTAGGAAACTGGGGTCAGAGCGCAGGGTCAGCCAGCTTACAGGAGCAGATAGGGTTAAGGGCCTTGCTCAAGGGCTCAACAGTGGCAACTTGGCGATGCTGGGGCTCGAACCCCCGACGTTCCGATCAGTAACCCACAGCCTTAACCGATTGAGCCACCACTGCCCCGGTGGAACTTATAAGTTATTAGCTGGATTTCAACACAACTGTGATATCTTCATTACTCGGACTGTGGCTTTGCACCTATAACTTCATCATAGCCATGCTGATATCCAGCACAACTACACTCCCACTGATGTGATATTGCTTAAGTATACAGTACGTCTTGAGACAGAAATACAGAGACATCACAAAATATTTCCCCAAAATAATAAAAGTACTAAATCTTGCTTGTCACAATCTACTACTTTCACATTTCCAGCTAAAGGAACAGCATGTTTACCCTTAATAGTACTACCTACTGTAAATAAAGAGAATACAATTTGGTACCCTTCTTCTTTATAGTGTTCATTAAAAGTTAAATAAATTAAAAAAATGAAACGGACATACCTGATACTACACTCACCACATCACCCCAGCTGCACCTGTCCTGAACAGATGTGTGCAGGAGAGAACTATTGACTCTGCAATAGTGCATCGTATTCCTGCCGTAGAAGCTCTCATCAATCTCTATGACCTGACCAGAGTCACATTTCAGCACAGCATGGTTGTCCAAACAGGCTAGACTCTGTCCTGACTCTGAAACAGTGCATGAAATGCAAATAAACTCCCAAACTGCACAAACACACAGTTTATTTGGATGATAATCTACATAGAGAGGGCTGTGAATAAAGTTCAAATACAATTAGACTTCCATCATGTAGTGATGTAATTAAATACTAACCAAACTCGCAAATAAAGAAGAACTCTTGGCTGCAGTTATCGGTTGCTCCCCAGTGAAAATCTTTGGAGATGTAGCCACAGCCAGTGTCAGGCATGTCTGACTCGGGATAGTTAGAATAACTCACTTCAGATCCATCCAGCCAGAACAACGGGTCTATAAATACAACATTTTTTTTTCATTTTCATTTAGTAATTAAATCAGTGATTTAATCCGGCTTAGAGAAAAAATGTCACACTGATATATACATCCTTATAAAATAATGAAATTATAGAATATTCTGCAAATTTGCCTTTCAATAAATAAAATGTTTCCTAATGATAATTGTGCACTGCTGTTAAGACTAGTTTTACTGCTATAATTAGTGAACCAATAAACAATACTACACAATAAATAGAATACTTCACATACTTTAGCAAGCAGTGATCCGTACCTGAGCATCCCTATTTATAATGCTTTTTTATCATGATTTTTGTTTTCTGTCCAGACCTCAGTTTGACATTTTAGAAGTTTATTCTTTAAAACTCCATGAATAAGGTACAGACTTATACATGAATACATGGTACAGTGCAAAATGTACCATAACTAGTTAAGGATTACTTTTAGACATTATGTTTACTTTGGCATGTTTATTAAGTCTTGTTTGCTTTTACTCTCATATATGTTGCATTTTGTACCACAATCATTTGATAAATGTTTGCACATTTGAATATATACAATCGATCAATCAATAATTCATTTATATAGCACAGAACAAATAATCAAGACAAACAATGAAAAAAAAAAAAGAAAATATGAACTAAACATACGCTATTAAAATAAAATAAACATGTAAATGTAAGAAATTAAGAAGATTATGAAATAGATATGGATAGACAATAAAACAGAAAGCATAAAACAACATTAAGAATATAGCTCAATCAGAATTAAGTATATAGATCAACATAGGATAAAAAAACAGACCTTTAAGAGAATGGTATTACAACTAAATGAAACATATTATATAACTACGATGAATTATTAGCATAAATAAATGGGATTTCAATTTGAATTTAAAAAAGGCCAGATCTGTAACACATCGAATTTCAAGTAGTAGCGAATTATATAGTTTGGGAGCCGCTACCGCAAATACCTGATCGCCAAACTGTTTGCATCTGGATCTTGGCATTTCCAAAAGAAATTGATGATTAGAGCGCTCTGCCAGGGTTATGATGTATTAAGAGGTCTGTTAAATAAGATGGGGTCAGGCCATGTAAGGCTTTAAAAACAAACATCAATTTTTTTAAATCGATTCTACAATGTAGAATAGAGGGAATAATGAGAATAGATGGGATAATGGGAGTAATGTGTTTGCGGTTAGAAGTACAGTATTGGTTAAGAGATGAGCAGCGGCGTTTTGTACTAATTGAAGGCGCGCGCGTGAGAGAGAGGACTGATTAACACCAACACACAGTGCATTACAGTAATTCAACCTGGAAATGATAAAAGTATGCATCGCCTTTTCAAGGTTGCTACATAATAGAAAAGGCTTCACTTTGGCGACATTGGGAAAAGCTTGCTTTAACTACAGAATTAATCTGTTTATCAAATTTCAAGCTGCTGTCAATATAACTCATAGATTGCTAACAGATGGATTCACGTACAGATTAAGATCCTCAAGGTCTAAGTTTAAGCTTCTTCTCATGGCCATGGTTCCAAACAAAATGCAATCAGTGCAATTTTTTTCATTCAGATGAAGATTGTTTTGTAAAAGAGAGAGTTTGATGGCTTTTAAACAAACAGTGGCTGGAGTGCATTGTTCCCCGTTGGCTCTATAGGCATATAAATTTGTATATCATCCGCGTAAAAATGAAAAAAAGTTTGTATTGCTTAAATGTTGACCCCAGAGGGAGCATATACAGCAACATGGGGAGAGGGCCAAGAATAGAACCCTGTGGACTCCCCAGGAGAGAGAGACACAGGAAGAGGAAAGATTGCCAATCATAACTGAAAACCTTTTGTTGACTAAGTACAATTAGAACCATTTTAGGGCTGTGCCCTGAATGCCCACACGTTGAGCCAGGCGCAAGATGAGCTCCACATGGTCAACGGTACCAACGATGCTGTAAGGTCCAAAAGAACGAATGCCGTAGGAGTTTTGAGCGTCAACATATAGGATATCATTACACATCCTTGAATTTACATTACATATAGCTTTTATTCCATCCTTTGAACAATACTGCTCTGAGAAGAACATTTATGTTTGCACGATGGAATATGACAGGGTGATAATATAAATGCAAAATGAGTTAGTTACTCTATCAGGACACATAAATTTGGTGCAAATTGCACTACAAATAGATAAGGACTTTTGTCTAGAGTTATGAACACCATCTCTCACCCTTAGAGCTGAGGCTGAATGATGTAGAGGCTAACCCGATCCACCAGTTGTTCTCTGGCTGCAGATGTTTCTGAAGAAACTGCTGTGTTTCTTCATTGTGGATGAAGGCGAGATGTCCACCACTGTTTTCACATCTGGCCTGACCATGTACGAAGCTCATCTGCAGGGTCACAAACTCGTAACAAGAGCCATTAAAGGCCTTTTGGTTCTCTGGGCATGACAACATCTCTGTGTACTCATTACCACAGACTGTGGGGACACTGAGGATAAATACAAGAAGTAGAGCAGACAGAGGATGTCTCTCCATCTCCTACGCATCACCAGGACACGAAAGTTGGCAGTGGGCTGTTTTTGCCGTTTTATAATGCAATGGTGACGTCAACATAAAAGATTGTCTAATCCCACTAATGGTTATTTCATCAGCAACAAAGGACTTTATGTCTAATGGAAGAACATAGTGTTCCTGAATCGTTTGTTTACCAAGCAGTGATAATACAGTCAGAAGCAAAAGCATGCATAGTCACAGATAAAAAAGAAATTAATAGGTAAATACTGCCGCTGGTGCTGCATATTTTTTTTTTTTTTTACAAAACATACTTTACCTGTACGTACATTCTGATTGAGCTCTGTGTGTATAAATTTCACATTAATTTCACATTTGTTTCAAATGCATATTTACAGAATTTATTTATTTGTGTATTTATTAAACATTGGATTTAATTGTTGTTAAATTGAACAAAATATGGGATATTTTTTGATAATGTCTATTATTTTTCTGAACATGCCAATGATCTTATTTATCACAATTATCAGGTTAATCATGTTTTTTTTTTTTTGCCTGTGCCAGTATATACAGCCCAGACAGAGTTTATTATTATTATTAATATTATTATTATTATTATTATTATTATTACCCTTGCTTTCCTTCTTTTTTTAATAGTTTTCATGAGTGTTCCTTTATCTTTCACTGCAGAGCTAAATTGTGGTACTCTTTTCATTTTATTTATACAGTACTATATATACTTGAGGGGAAGCCATGTGCAGATCCAGTTGCCTGCGTGCTACCAATACTTGTGATTCCTGTAGATTCTGGAAGTTGGCCCACTTACAAAGAAATGAAGGGTCTAAAAGATAGAGACAGAATATTTAAAAGAATATCGAGACAGAATATTCAATTATATAAATGTTATAAATTTAGTTACATTTCAGTGAGTAATATAGGTATTTGATCCTCTACCAACCAACAATACTTCTGGCTCACAGACTGGTTCTGTGCTCATGTGGTACAGTACACAGATTAACAGAGGTGTCAAGTAACGAAGTACAAATACTTCGTTACCTTACTTAAGTAGAAATTTTGGGTATCTATACTTTAC
>JAQMYL010000007.1:24851192-24865626 GCA_030014365.1 Clarias pachynema | reverse complement strand
TTATTATTATTATTATTAAAAATCTATTTTACTTCTGTAGCATTTTTAATAATGGTCATTGTTGCAAAGCAGCTTTAACAGAATCAATGATCAGATTGATATCATATAGCAGGGATTGATCTGCAGTCATACTGTGTGTTAGGAGGGTGTTTAAGTTCATATGGAGTCAAGTTGATTACTGGAGGCTCAGGTATAAACCTGTTTATGGGAATTTCAGTTCTGAACTATAGAGTGACTGCAGTCACAAGCCATCAGAGAACAGCTGTCTGCATCAGCCGAGTCTTCATGGTCAAGTGGAACCGTCTTTAGTCACCACATGCTTTCCAAGCAGACCACATGAACCTCCATGTAACGAGATTTTGGACTAGAAGCGGGACAACAGGATGAGTCGGACACGTACAGTAGGCAGAGGTGGTCGCTAGCAACTCAGGAGTGTCGTGTATTTCAACAGATGGAGAAGAGAAATAAAGATTATTATTATTATTAATTTGTTTGTTTAAAAGTAGTGCTATAATTGCTATAAATATTTGCAACTATAAAAAAAATAATTGCAATAATTAATACTGTTAATGTATCTAAAAAATGTAAAATAAATAAATAAATAAAAAAGTTTTACATTAATTAATTAATTAATTTTTTGGCACTATTAACATCAAACTTGTTCTAACTTGTTCTAGATCTACAACACAAAACCACAATAAAATCTATCTAAAGCTACACCGAGTTTTACATTCTATAATAAATAATGGCAAAACAAATAAAAATGAAAAAAAAGTAAAAACTAGTATACGTTTTCCTGTAAACTGTAAAAGCTTTGTGAATTCGCAAAGAATTTATTTAAACACTGATGTCAATCTTCACGAATGAAATCATGGGTTTGTGTAATAGCATGAAATATCCTCATTCATGTCCAAATCTCAAGAATTCACAAATAAACAGCTCAACATGTGGGAAATTATGACCTGATATTGAACTTCCAGTTTAGAAATGAACACAGAACACACGTTAAAGAAATGATCTGGCTGCGGGATGAAAGTGAGATTGCTCTGCACACATGGTTCCGGCGGTTCCTAGTGTGAACCAGGGAGCTTTGAGCCCCGTGACTGAATTGTCCATTCCTTGGAATCCTAATCGTAGGCGAAAATATCATCTGTGGCCCCCTGCGTCCTGTGAAACTGTAAGTTGACTTGAATCCCATCCTGCGGATTCTCTCTTAAACCCTTCGGAATGGGAACATTCCTGTTCGAGCGTTTGCTGAGGAATAAATCTTTGGCAGATGAATGTTTTCTGATCCCTGTCCAAAAAGACTTTACGGTATCACGCTCTGATTGGCCTCTTGGTATTTGACAGCAAACACAAGGTTTCAGTCACAGATGAACGCCACTTAACAAAACGACGAGGACCCACATTATTCTCTTTTTCAGTAAACCGCTGGAAAAGATATAAGGGTGGCTCGGTTACACTGTTATATGCTGCAAGGTATCATTGAAGTTCATAAGTTTTTGGATATAAACTTAAATTTAAAAAATATTGCGAGCCTGTTCATAAAGCTACATAACACAGTAATGTAATTACTACCTTAAAAAGAAAATATTGCAACAACAACAAAAATCTGCGTCATTTGCAAAGGGCCAAAGGCTAAGGGCAGGGGTAACGCACTGTAGGGCACTTCATTATGTTTCCTTGCATAGACAGGAAACTTACAGGGCACTGTGAAACGATACTCTACTGTAAAGGCAACCTAGAGGGCACATCATGTTTTCTGGCATGTAGCTTCTCTCTAGACAGCACTATGTTTTTTTTGGCAGGCCTGTCACTTTAGACGGCATTACCTCATGTTGTTTGGCACGTTAGACACCTATAGAAGATTGCATCATATATTGTCCAATAGGCACCCAAGAGAGCACTTTGCCATATTTCATGGTGCCCTAAAGGGTACTTTCTTGTTTTTATGCACTTTATCAGGTTTTCTGGTACATAGTAGCAAACACATAAGTGTTAAAGGCGCTTAACATCTTTTGGTATGTGAGGCACCTTAAAGGGCACTGCATTATGCATTCTCTGATGAAAGGACACCCTAAAGGGCATATCATGTTTTTGGTATGTAATGCAAGATGGCATTTTTTTTTATTTTTATGTTTTCCCCCCCTAGAAAGCACTTTATCATGTTCTCTGTTATGTGAGACATCCTACTGGGCACTGCATCATATTTCCACCAATGGAAGGGGACTAGAGATGGCATTTTATTATGTTTTCTTGTATACAAGGGAACCCTATAATGGCACTGCATCACATATTCATCACTGGAAGTGCATCATAGATGGTACTGCATTTGATTTAACCAGGTTAGGGTATCCTAGAGGGAATGTTAACCCATTTTATCTATTGTAATTCCACTCTAGAAAAATAAATTCTCTCTCTAGATTCCTAGAGAGCAATGCATCATGTCATATGTACCTCAGAGATTCTCTAGAAAGGCATGTAGGGGGTTGTTGGGGTCCAGTCTGTATCTTTGGAGAACTTGATTGTTTTGTCAAAAATGTGTCCTTCATTAAAATAAATTACTGTAAAGAAATGCCTGTGGCAGAATAAAAAGTTTGACCATATTTTTTTTTCGTAGATTCCTTAATACAGCATGCACAACATGGACATGTATAAATATATCCACAACACTTTTGCTTCACAAATTCATTGAACTATTATTTGAATTATATACATAATAAAAATAAAAAGGTTTTAAATAAAAACTTTTGGACAAACTTACAGTCTTGTAAACTTGACATTGCCAAAAAGTGGCAACGGCAGTTTTTATCATAACCAAAACGTGTTGAAATTAGTATTTATAAATAGGTTTATGTCATTGGTTTTGTAATTACCACAAAAATTCATTCAATTCCAAACATATGATATCATCACGTTTTCTCATTCCAGTAAGAGCTACACGTTTCATTACTGGATTGTGTATGAGTATCACGGGCTGAACGTGCTGTGTGTGATAATCACTGTTTATCACGCTTATGTAAGGCACACTGTGCTGATTTGGTGAATGAATGAGAACAGCCAGTCTTCCACTGCTTCACACATTAACATCTGCTCTGTCTTCCTTCATCATGCAACTATCTAAAATATCTCAGTTCCCTCTGACATGCATCCAAACATTCCTCTGACTTCCCAAAAAGTTGAATTATAGGAATGTATAACGATCATATGTTTCTCACTCTCACTCATCTTCTATACCGCTTTATCCTGTATTCAGGGTCGCGGGGACCTGGAGCCTATCCCAGGAGGCTTACGGGACGAGGCAGGGTACACCCTGGAAAGGGTGCCAATCCATCACAGGGCACACACGTACACACACGCACACACTTATTCACACACTACGGGCAATTTGGGAAACCCAATTAGTCTAACCTGCATATCTTTGGCTTGTGGGAGGAAACCGGAGTACCCGGAGGAACCCACCAAGCACGGGGAGATAAGCTAACTCCATGCACACAGAGACGGGAATCGAGCCTGGCCGGGAATCGAACACGGACCCTGGAGGTGCAAGGCGACAGTGCTAACCACTACACCACCGTGCTGCCGATCATATGTTTGTTTAAAAAAAAAAAAGCCACTTCATAGATAAGGAAATCCAGGATGATTTTCGCATTGTGATCTTTCCAGATAACTGAACGGCATGCCGTGATTCATTGTCTTTTTCTCTGATGATCTCATGTGCTGATCAGTTTCAGGCTGCCTGTTAGATAAATTCCAATGTGTCTCTCAGGACAAATGATTATGACTTCAGCCATTGAGTGCAAGTCCAACAATTCTGACGGTCGCAATGGGACTCGCTCTTCCGCTGCAACCCTCTATTCTTGCCGCAGTTGCCTAATCTCCCTCTTCCTGCCACAGCTATATTTGGAGAGCACTGAGAGAGAGAGTATGCATTTTTACGCTCCAGTCCAGATGTTATATTGCAGCCACACCTGCTGAAAGAATGAGCCAGTTGACACGAAGACGAGCTCACATGAATGTCCTTAAATGCTATGAGTCAAGCACAAAATGGCTGCAGGACCATTCTAGTACTGTTTGTCATTTTGTCTGCTCAGCTGTCATTGTAAATAAAAAGCCTTGGCTTCGTGGTCCATTTTCAATGAAACTTTATTGTACTGCAATCTGATTGACCTGTTTATCACATTGCAAAAGTGGAAGTGACATCTGCACACAGCTTCCATCAGAGATAAAGTAGACCACTGGGAACAAACAGGGTTCATGCATAAGCCACTTTGGTGATAGTAATTGAGATCCTCCTCGTCCTGAGGTTAGACTCTGCCGTTTTGATCTATTTCCCATAGCTTTGGATAAGATTTGTTCATAAGTCTAGAATGCAGCAAGGGTCAGGCATGTGGAAGCAACAGCACGAAGAAAGGAAGAAAAGCCCTTTCATATGTGCAGTGCAACAGCAGGAGGGTGAGTACGTGACTCCAGGCATGTTGAGTTGTGCCACCGCACCCTGTGCCCATGTGCTGCAGTGTGCTCCAAAAGAGTTGTGCTGAAGTGGCGCTGTCCCTTCAGCACCATACCGGCCTTTGTGTGAGAAGTGTGTTGTTTTCGTACCAAGGTGTAGACCCAGCCACACAGCACTCCCCTCTAAGCTAGGAGGCACTTTGAAGGGCTATCAGCATTGCCATATTCTTCACCGGCTTAAGAACCTGTTAGGACCTGAAACAAAATATTCTCCAACAAGACGAACCAACGAGTAATATGACCATTTGAGTCTTTTATCTGCCACTGCACAGGAGACTGGTCCATCACCAATATGAAGTGTCAAGTAATACTTATGCACTTCTACTCCACATTCTATGGTGACATATCTCTGTCTGGCAGGAACAAGTGTTCTGCTTGAGTGAAGAATAGTGTTCCTCACTGTTGAAGATCTATGACAGATCTATGGGTGTCCAGATCTGTCTCTGAGGTGTGCATGGTAAAGGGTGATGGTTAGATTAGGGTACTGGAGTGCTATCTTTGTCTCCTCTGCCCACTGCACACACTGCAATTGCCTTTTCTAGGTGGGATCTGAGAATGGGAAGCTGAGGAAGAGAATTTGGGAAAACACCTTTAAATAGTATCCAGCCAACCTCAAAATTGAGTGAGTTGTGGGTAGTCATGGACAGCTTCCACTTTGCGGGGTTTTGGAAGTATGCAGCCAATTCACTACCCGAAGTACTGTGTCACAGGTGTCAATTCTGTGGGTTGCTGTCTGTGAAGGTCTGCTTTCCTGAGTTCTTTGAGGACTTCTGAGAGATGGTGCAGGTGGTTGGCCCAGTTGAGAGAGAGAGAGAGGATAATGACACTGTCCAGGTCTGTCACAGAAACTGATGATGGCAGTCATAGGTAAAAAGTCCGTCAAGTGCTGACTTGGTGAATGAATGAGAAGAGCCAGTCTTCCACTGCTTCGCACATTAACATCTGTTCTGTCTTCCTTCATCATGCAACCATCCAAAACATCTCAATTCCCTCCGACATGCATCCAAACATTCCTCTGACTTGCCAAAAAGCTGAATTATAGGACTGTATAATGATCATATGTTTGTTTAAAAAAAACATAGCATTTGTTACATGGAGCTTCAAAGAAAGTATCTGGTACTGCCGGTAGCCTGAAATTGGACTGACAGCTGTTGTGGGATATGCTTCTATGGTTAGGGCAACTCACCAATACCCTTTGTAAGGGCCAACGTTAATATAAAATAAGGCAGGCCAGGCTACTCCACAATGTCATACACTCACAGCAGGGGATAGTCACATAAATTAGAGACCTGGTTAAGTGGTTAAATCTTGTTACACAGCCTTAGAGGCCCATCAAGCTTTGGGGCCACCATTGATGGGGCTAGAACAGGGTATGGTGCACTTGTCTACAGGGTGGGTGAGAAGTAACTAGGCATTAAAAAATTGGTAATAACAGCCAGATGTATTGAAACTAATTGTACATGTACTTGGTAAATGAAAATACATAGTATTTACATAGTACAGTATATAGTAAAATGAAAAGATATCTTTAAAGTTCAATGTAGACACCGGTGACGTCAACCAGTTTCCTCAAACAGCTGGGGATGAACTGCACAGCTTTCTAAAGGAAGTCGTTTGGGATATTGCTAAGAACCTCCTGAATCCGTAACTCCAAGTCCGCCAGTATGCAAGGCTTTCTCCTGTACACCTTCTCCTTTCTGTAGCCCCACAGGAAAAAAAAAAATCACGGAGTGAGATCTGAACTTCTTGGAGACCATTCATCCATGTCGTCCCATCCAATGTCCTGGAAAATGCTAGTCTAACCATACATGCACAGTAAGAGCAAAATGGGGTGGTGCACCATCCTGCATAACTTAACCTCCCATGGTGACATCTTAATTTTGAGCTGAAAAAAGTTGTGCATTACGGTCACATGCAAATGTTTAACTGCAGAAACCAGCAGAAATCCACCATCAGCCAGCCTTAGACAAATGGGTCCCCTTCTTTCTAAGCAGATCTTTGGTACGTGTACCCAACTTCAATGCAGCCTCAGGACAGTGGGTGGCATAATCAACAATGACCACGATGTGTTCGTGGCTATAGGTTAATTTGAGCAGGGGCCCAATGAGATCCATCCTGATGCTTTTGAAGGAAATGCTGATTGCGGTTGATGACTATCCGGTTATGTGAATGAGCCAGATGTATTCTTGTGTGTATCTTGGAATGAGGAACCATGAGGTCACACTCTTTTCCATGCCATTGTATGTGATAATATAACAGCCCCCTGCTGTTGCACTCTGGACTCCATGATAATGTTCCAGGGAGGGAGTGGGGCTGGGGTCAGCTGTCTGCATTCTCCACCAGTGTAGAACACAGCAGCTGGCACTTGCTAGAGTTTTGACAATAGAAAAAGTGCTCTCTTATCTAAAGTTAAAGCTGAATAGGAGGGAAAGAGAGTGTTGTTGAGGGGAATAAGGTTGGAAACTGTGAGTGGCATGCTGGGAGCAGCCATGACGAGCTGTAAAGCGAGCCGAGCAGAGCAGACCTGCATGGCAGAATGTCGTCTTCTTGTTTTTTGCTTCAATGAGTCCAAATGGTTTTATTCCCAATCTGCATTTTCTAAATGATTTAAAATCACATTATCCAGAGACTCAGTTCACGGGTCAATTTGGAGTCTGGCTCCTCTCAATGTAACTTAAAGTTTTTCCTCATCCTTGTAACCTCTGGCCTGTTTATTAGGTACTGTATCTAAATCACTTCCTGTAGAGCTGATTTGTGAAAATACTTTACCTACTATAAAAGTGCTATACAAATAACATTGAACTGTTACTTTAGTATATGCTGTAAATTTTAGTGATTACCTTCCATGTTTTGTAGCACGTTATATGAAGTTAAATGCAGGTTATTCAACACAGTTAAGTATCTTTCTAATTTTTCCAGGCGGCACTGAGCATGAGCATCTCGCGCACGTAAGCATGTTATGTGCACCTGAGCTACAAGTTACTCGACTCTCGTGACACAATGTCTGCTTGTTCATCACTGAAAACAATAAGGCTTGGATCAGGACAGCCATAGGACAAGTTCCGTTCCAGCAAGTGTCTTCTTACCTCTAATTAGGCGTAGTCACTATCGTGCTAGAACAAAGAAAAGATTTGTTCACACCGTGTCAGACAGAGGTAAGTCCAGAACAATATCTAATATCACAATGATACCCTAAAAAAATAATGACTAGGGAGACAGATCTATGAAGCATCTGACTGCTCCTCAAAGAGACAGCTGGAAGTTCATGATCTTTAGGAACGAGTGTAACTTTAAAATTTAACATCCTCACAAGAAAGACGACCCAAAGTATCTGAAAGAGGTCGGGGTTATGTAAGGATTACTCAACAACAGTTCCTGTTAGCATCTCAAAGGATTTTATTCTTTTTATACGACAGCAAGTAGACATTTTTATTCAAGAAAGATGGATCATACAGATCCGTTTATATAAACAAGTTATTAATTCTGTCCTGTCATTAATTTACATGTTGAAGCAGCTATAAACAGATGTTCTTAAACTAGCCTCTCATTATTGTTCTCTTTAAGTTAATAACACACACAAACCCTGCACCTTGTGATGCTACAGAGAAACCACAATTGATTTTCGTTTGTATTAGAAAATCCAGTTACATTTCCACCTCTGATTGTTCAAAGCGCTGACACTGGAGACTCCTTACAAAATCGCTAAATAAATATTTCCTCTAAGAAAATGTAAAATAAAAATAAAAAATATTTTATATGTAAATAGTTCACTGTCCAAGTCTTTGTGCAACAATAACATTTTAGAGCAAGTTACTTTTTTTTTTTTTTTTTTTGCAGACGCCACTACAGACTGCTACAGTAATTGACCGAAAATTAATTGACAACATCTAACCAATCAGAAAGGAGAATTTAACAGTGCAATTTTTCTTTGCTGTGGTTTTTATGTCAAAGTTAGAAAAAGAAAATACAAATGTTTGACTTTTTTTTTGTCTACAACAGAAACAAGGTTAAATAGTCTATTTAAATAAAGCTTATGCTCATAATGGAGTATTTGTAAAACATAAAAAAATGAAACTTAAAAATATCCCCTCACTACGAATTAAATCTTTGTACTCGGCTGTAAATAATCCTAGTGATGGAACACTTTTAGCACGAGGATGCTCGGACTTTTCGGTGAGAAATAAACACTTGTTACCGGTGTAATAAATCAAGGAAGGATAGAAATGGCCTGCAGGGTGGGCTCAGTCATCGGAGGTCACGTATAATTATTACAAGAGATTAAGAAGAAGTTTTATTTCTTGTTCTGAACAAGTAGCTCACTTTACACGTCCTATGTGAAATATGCAGTAGACTTATCGCTGCATGGGAAAGTTTACTGTAACGAAGCAGCCTAATAAATTAATACAGATGAAAAAAAAAAACAAGCACATAACCGAAGAGCTTTGTTCAGTGATGGCCAGGAATTGAGGAGGCAGTTTACACTGAAAATTCGGATGGAAATACAGGATTGAAATGGCCAGTTGTTACTTCTTTAGGAGATCAGAGATATAATAGGAATAAACTTTTAACTTGAACATGATTGGCATTTGGTCCAGTGTATTAATTATTATCGAGTCTAGAAAACAGTGACTTATTTACAGACATTAAAACTCTGTATGGTTACTAATCCTAACCTAGATACTTACCCATGAAAGCGAGAGGCATTTCTGTCCAGGAGTAGTGATGTGTACAATTGATAAATGACTAATTGATATTTACAAAGTGCAAAAATTTCTTTGTCATTTAATGCTATTTTAGAATTTCTTTTTCACTGTGCGACCTATTGAATGTTTTAAAGGCAGCAAGAGGACACGAAACAGCTGCAAATATTATAAATATTCATCTCAAACTTTGTCTAAGGAACTTGATGGCTTAATTTACAAATGGTGTCATGTTGGGTCTGTAGTGCACTGCGACAACCTTACCTGCCCTGTGTAGTGAGCATTTACTGTACAGTGAACAGGAAGCCATATTGCATTCGGTTCCACTTGAAGAAGAACATTCTCACCTGGACGGCAAGTAAAAAATGTCAAACTTGTTAAATGTTAAATGTAAGTAACATTATGATAGACAACTACATTTTCACTGTGTTAGGAATTACATTCAAGTAATTTCATTTATTTCCAAAAAAAAATAATGTAGCTGAATAGAACCATTAGTGGCGTCACAAAAACATTGTACATGAGCTTAGTGGCGCCGTTTTTTCAAATGCAGAAACAGACACCAGTCAAATCTGAGCAAACTTTTCTTCAGTTTTGTTTCTTAGCAGTGTACAAAACAAACCCAACCCTTTCGAACGGTGTAGTGGTGCACAGATTTTGCATACACAGAGCTCGGCACGGAGCGAGGACTAAGACATCGAGTGAGAAATTGTGTCTGTTCATGTCATATATATATATATATATATATATATATATATATATATATATATAAATTGTAAAAAAAAATCCGACATTGAGGAAGCACTTTTCTTGGTCAGTACGTCTAATAAAACGTTAAAAAAAAAAAAAGTATAGAATACGTGGCTTCATGTCAGTTAAATGTTAGAATAATGTAAGCTGGGGCATTTTCACCACAAAAAAACAATACAACATCCATGAATATACAGAAGTTACACTTTAAAAGCTTAAAAATAACACAAATAATAATTTACACAAAAATCACAAACTGACCTGTTATGCATGGAGACACATTCATGTAGTAGAAATCATCACATAAAATATCAACGACTTAAATAGAAAAGTGGATATTCATGTTTTAGTGTGCAAAGTATTTTTTTTGTAGTGTACGCATGTATAAACGGATGTTTTTGTACATAAAGTAATGCTTTTTGTCACGCCTTATATTTGCTTAAAAGATCTATATATATTTAAGGAGTGCATATCAAAGAAGTAAGTGCAAATAAACTGCCTTGTTATAATTGTGCATCTTTGAAAATTATGCATCGCTCGTTTTTCGCGCTCCTTCTGCAATTTAAGCAGCAAAATCCTCTAATAACGTACGCGATATTCACGTGTTGATTCCACTCGCAAGTTTTAGTGCGACTGCTTTGTAAGACTGATGAGTTCAGGAGTGTTCAGGTGGGAAAAAAAAAAAAAACAACAGACCCATCTTGATGGGAATCGGGACAGTTCCGTGGAGGATTAGTGTGGCAGTGACTCTGCAGCCTGAGTGCACACTTTGTAGTGATAAAGGGAGAGCGTGTTCCTCTGGTATCTCACTCTGCTCTTCAGGCACTGAGGGCTTCGCTATGTTCCTACTAACTGCACAGTGAGTCTCCCTGCAGGGAAGGAGACGGTGGAGGGTGAAGGTGGAGGTTTTTGGTCATCGGGCCATCAAGCATCTGAGATGCAGCTCTGGATCTTATCCATCCACTGCTGCGCGCTCTGAGCGTTCTCCGCACAGAAGTTGTACACCCGCTTAGTCGTCTTCAGCTGGAGAGACAGTGAGATGTTGGCAAAGTTTTTTTGTAAATGCAATATTTGATAGAAACTAATGCATGTTTTGTAGAGGAAAATCCCCCAAAAGTGTAAACAAAGGATATCTATCTCTATAGCTATATAGTGTATAATTATACTTATACACAAACTTTAGGACATATTGTGTACTTTCCAGGTTCCAGGTGCTTACTTGTGGATGGTTAACACACAACGTCCACCTGATTCTATACTGTATATTTCTGTGTAAATACAGCTTATCAAATGTTTATCAAAATTATCCACAAACAATTGCATAATGCATAATAACTATGCTATAATCATGCTCAGAAATCATTGTGATGATATATTTAATAACCCTCACAATACAGAATACATATTATATTAGAGTGTGCTCTGTACTAGTTTAATATTCAGGGTCAGGTTTAACTGTGGACTTAGTTTCTTGCCCTGGATAACCTATACAGGTATCCCCCGACTTACAAACAAGTTCCGTTCCTGGAGCACGTTCATAAGTCGGATTTGTTCTTAAGTCTGACAAAGTGAGTCTTACATGAATTTGACACGAATATACAATGTAAAGCATACCAATCGACTTGACTAAATCTCTGTCCCCTTTCCCTCTGTCCCACACTGCCATCATGTGGCCAAAAAATGCAAACTAATCACGGAAATTAGTTCCGTTCCTTCAGGACAGCTTTACAGGACAACCAATTTCTATCACTGAGCTTCTGGACTGATTTATTGAAACCGGTGAGGCCAACTCATTTCGCTTAGTTGGTATAACTACAGTACATTTCAGTGGCTATACGCTGCTTAGATGAGAAACAGAATTAACTGATTCTAACATTGCCGTTTAAAGGGCTGTTAAAAAGCTGGACAGCTACGTGCTGAACCTTTACTTTAGGTTTTGTCAGGTTTAAAAGACAAAAAAGGTGTAGATGTGGTTTTGATGTAATTTCCCCATTGACATCCATCTTATTGTAATTATTTCCATTAACTGTCATAAAGCTACAGGAACGTACGGCAATGTCATTAATCATTTAAGAACAAATAATAATTAAACTAATAAAAAATTACTACTGTCAGAAATCCAAACCATAATGTGTGTGTTGTATGTGTGTCACATTTCTTAATACAACTGTAAAGATCATGTGGATAGTTTATCTAACATATTTTCTCAATATGTTCCTCTTAACATATCAGGATCACTTGATAACGGTTGTGAAATGTCATTCACATTTTTACGAAATGTTAACTGGAGCATAACCGAATTAATGTGTAATTTTTATGTGCCAGGTCGCTCTAAATCATTAACGATAATAGAATAAAAGTTGTCAAATGTTTAACGAACGAGTCAAGCTGGCCGCTTACTTTTTGCTCAGAGGACATTTTCTTTACTATTTTTTTTTATTTGCTTGAAGACAAAATAACACACAAACAAAGAAAAAATATATATACTGTATATACTTGTTTAAAGCTTTCTATTTAATAGACAATTATTTAAATACATTTTATTAGTGCACATTATTATTATTTTACTACCACATAATAATATATACCTACCATTTTATTATTATATAGCACAAGTATAACACATGCAGATGCGAAGCGATTTCACTACTCACGTCGAAGAAGGCCTTCTCACTGATGTACTTGGGAGCGCCGATGGTCGGGTTGGCGATTATGACTGACTCCACCTCAGCCAGGTCAATGTGGCCGCGGGAGCTGACGTCTTCATCCGTATCGTAATACCGCAGCTGCGCAAACAAGCTACATTAAGTTTCCCTGAACTTACAAAAAGAAAAACACACACACACACACACAGCTTGACACTAAAGATTGTGGAAAACACCTGATGTTTTGTTATGTCCAGGACAAACCATCGACGCTTCCAGGCTTTAAGTAATGCACCTCTTTTATACAGGACACCTTCAAATGACCTGCGAGACAATGACAAGAACAACATCACTGTGTACTGTAGGAAGGTCCACGAACATTGACGTAAGTGTAAGAGAAATGTTTTTTATTTATTTTTTAAAAAATTTGCATTACCTGTTCTCATCGTTCTTGGGTGTAAACTGATTATAGAGTGTTGCAGCTCGGCGACTCATGCCGTTGGCCGTGCTGGGGCTGCTGTCCTCTCCCAGGCCGTTGTCGGGGAGGTGCAGCATGGAATGGCGCTGATATGCCTGCAGGCTAGAGGTAGGGATCAAGCCCGAGACGGACACGGACTGTTTCCGTAGCTAAAAGCAGACACAGGAAAGAGAATTACTCAACTCATCACTAACAAATATTGCAAATCGAGATTGTATGGCTGCTGGTAAATAAATCAGTGACATGAGTAAACCAAATCGGATTACGTGTCATAAATTATGCTTAATTTCTATGCTGTCTGATTTGGCTTCATGAGAAAAGTTTAATGACGAAACACCAAAAAAAAAAAAAGCTGGTTTCATTCATCCACAATAAAGCACTCGGGGGGGAAAAAACATCAATGTAAAGCGTTTATTATAAAATCGTAATGTCATGTGTGAGCAAATCAGGTAGTGATGAAATACAGTATGTGGTTTATCTTTGCGTAAAAAAAAAAAAAAAAAAAACTTTCAGATTCCCTTTAAGACAAATAATTAGCAAAATTCCCTTTAAGACAAAAATAAAGTGGTATATTTCTTATTAGAGATGTCACAAAAAGTTAACCAGATAATTGTATCGGGCCAGTAACAAGAGAAAACCACGATGGATCACACACAGAAGGAATTAAAAATAGTTTTAAATCTTTTTTTTTCCTTTTTTCTTTAAAATAAAAAAGGAAAAAAGAAAGAAAAAAAAAACACCAATTCACTATTGTACAGTCCCGATCAAAAGACCACTTGAAAAATGGCAGAAAATCAGATTTTGCATGGTTGGATCTTAACAAGGTTCCAAGTAGAGCTTCAACATGCAACAGGAAGAAATGGGAGTGAGACAAAACATTTTCTTAGCATGCAATTTAATGAAGTTTAGGATCACACCTCCAAAAAAAAACCGTAAACCCCCCCAAAACAGAAATCAAACTTCCAAACATGAAAGTACTGAGTAGCTCCACCGTTATTGTTGATCACTTCAAAAATTCGTTGCGGCATGCTTGATGCAAACGTTTCCATGAGGTGAGTGGGAACATTTCTCCAAGTGGTGAAGACGGCCGCATGAAAGGCATCTACTGTCTGGAACTGTTGTCCATTTTTGTAAACTTCCCTTGCCAACATCCCCAAAGGTTCTCAATTGGATTTAGATCAGGGAAACACACAGGATGAGCCAAAAGAGTGATGTTATTCTCCTGGAAGAAGTCCCTTGTCCTGCAGGCATTGTGTACTGTAGTGTTGTCCGGTTGAAAAACCCAGTCGTTACCACACAGACGAGGGCCCTCAGTCATGAGGAATGCTCTCTGCAACATCTGGACATAG
>JAQMYL010000007.1:24822955-24840840 GCA_030014365.1 Clarias pachynema | reverse complement strand
TGGCGTTTAAACTAACATGAGATGTTGATTTTACATATTGTTTTGATTAGATATGTGTGTGATGTGATTTTAATTATATGTTCCTTTTTAATATTATTTTATAAAATGTTATTTTTTTAAATTATTATTATTTTGTTTTTATTTGTATTTATTTATTTATTTTAAAAAAATATTTTATTAGATTACTACATTATTTTATTATTTATGTGAAGCACTTTGGGGCATTCTTGTTGATAAAGTGCTATACAAATAAAGATGAGTTGAGTTGAGAGATAAAGGTGTGAGGACGGAGTCTCACCTGTGTGGTGATGTCCCAACCGTCCTCCAGACTCAGCAACGCTGAGGAGCCGCTGTCCAACAGCTCCACCAGGATGAGGGCCAGCTGGAGCAGCTTGTGCAGCTGTGAGACAGAGATACACACACACACACACACACACACACACACACACACACATCAGCAGAACACCAGGTTTAATCTCAGACTCTAAGTTTACCGGTTCCTGTGCATTTACTGTCAGGCCGAGCGAGGTACAGGCCGGGTTCACTGCTGACTAAGCTTTATGAGCTCGCCTGGCAAACAGCCTTACAGATAATATTGTTCTGGTGTACGAGGGGCGAGAGGGGGTTTTTAGGGCGAGGGCGGAATGGGGGGCACGGTTCTTAGCGCGCTAAGTTCCCATCTTTGTGTCGGATCGTTTCCCAGGGGAAGGCGAACCAGAGGAAACGCTTTGTGAAAGGGGGTCAAAGTCACGGCACCGGAAAAGAGTCCGTTCTCACAGGAACGGCAAGAGCATGACACCGCGGAGCATTAAGTTAAGACGCAATCAGCACCGTTTGCTTGACACTAACTCTCTGTCCCATCAGGCACTGAGGTGAGATGTCGGTAGACAAGGCTAAAAATACTGACACTATAAACAGAACTCAACAGCAGATTCCATTATGCTAATTTCAATCAGTCTTGTTATTGAGTTTTTTGACGCACGGTGTATATAAATCAGGGAGGAGCTAAATGTAGGCGGAGCCACAGGATCTGGCGAGTGATGCGTTGCTACAATACAATAATTTGAATCATTATACGGTGTTTCAATCAATATTTTTAAATAATTCCTTATACAATATTCATACTTTCAGGTTCACAACGGATTCAGGTCCAATCCCTGAAACAGGAGGCACACAAGGAATACACCCTGGATAGGGTGCCGTGTATGTGTATGCACTAAAGTGCTGACTAAACTAACCCACTCACGGTCTAGTCCATGAACTTACACAGAGGCTCGCACAAAATGTAAGGAAGTGATGGATCAAACTCACCTGCAGCATCCATTCGCTCTCCTCCATAGCCTTGAGGAACGATTCGTTGGGGTCGGTAGACGTGGCACTGGGAGCGCACGCCCGCAGCAGTTTCTTGAAGGAGGCCTTGGTCTGCCGCGTGTCCGCGAACTCCACCGGCACCAGCTCACAGTTTAGCATGGAGTCTTGTTTAAAGCCCTGAAAAAAAAGTAATACTAGTTGTGCGCAGGTTTACACTGTCTTGTTGAAGTCTTTGCTTCACACTGGCAGTCTTAAGATGTTTAAAATTGATATACAGCAAAAAGTCCTAGTAGTCGACTCAAGAGTGTGAGCGCTGCTACATCACTTACCCAGATCCACAAATAATGAGACGGCAAATCTAAAGTACATGAGAGATGACACGGAAAACCTTATCGCACTGTGTCTTGTCGGAGAAATGTATTGCAATTTCACAGTGGGAAACACCTTCACACCTTAATAATCCCACAAATTCAAACCAATTAAAATTTTATTTGTCACATACACAGTCATACACAGTACGATATGCAGTGAAATGCTTAGACGACCGCCCGTGACCTTAAAATAAATACGAAAAAGAAAATAGAAGTAATTTTAACTAAGAAAGAAAAAGAATATTTGTACAATAAAAAATATTTTATTCTTTCTTAGTTAAATTTACTTCTATTTTCTTTGTATTGCAATTTCACAGTGGGAAGAGTAACCACCTTAATAATCCCACAACATAAAACAGGCTTTAATTAAAGCATGTCTGTTATAATACAAACTTGGTTCATAATACTCAATGGTTCGGATAATGTTGAGTAATAATTGTTCATGCTCAGTGGATCATAAAAAATAAAATGACCTCAATTTACAGAGCATGAAAAAAACAAACCCCAAAAAATAATAAATAAATAAATAAAAGCCAAGAACTCACTCTGCACAACTCATCATGTGAATATTAATTGTGATGATTAATCATCAAGCCAAAAAAACAAAAAAATTTCGGCGTGCACACAACACTGCTGACGCGCGCTCTCTCCTCGAGTTTCAAATGCAACACAGTTTTATCCAAAAGAGGTGACCTGTATTGATAAATCAGCTCTCTTTATAAGCAGATAATAGGCTGATATCAGTTAGCAGATTTATTTCCAGCTGCATTTATTTAAAGGCCAAAATCGATGTGATCCAATTCGGTGTTGCGGAACGTTATTGAACAGCAAGTGTTTTAAAACATAAAACTGAAATCCCGAAGGAGGTTTTCGGACTCTTTATCGGGGATTCTCGATGGCCTTGAATGAGAAACGAGGAGACGTTTGTAGTAAAATATTTGCAAATGTGTGCGATATTCTCTGTGATAAAAGCTGTTGCGTCAGAATGGAGATGAATACGGTAAATACGGGAGGTTTTTATAACTGCTTTTCTTTTCCTTTGAACCCGCATGTCTCCTGCTACACATTTTGGCACGATGATTCACAGACTCCTTTAATAGGTTGTATGATATTCTAGCATACAGTATACACATGGAAAATAGGGCTTTATAGTGGCTCTCTGATGACTGTTTATTTTTAATTTATTTATTTATTTATTTATTTAAATGGATGTGGTTTTCGCCACTGTACCAAAATTAGAAAATGGTGAACCTGCTGTTGATGCTTCATTGGAATTCTGTCAATCTATTTTTTAAATTGCATAGATCAGCCATAACATTAAAAACATTAAAAGTCACCTACTGTATGTTTTGAGTTCCCCTTAAGTCACCAAATTAGTTCTGGCTCTACAGGGCCTCTGGAGGACCAGGATTTTGGTAGCTGATCCTTTGGGTACTGTGAGTTGTGGGATGAGCCCTCCGTGGATCAGACTTGGCACATCACATGGGTGCTTGATTGCGTTGGGATCTAAGGAATTTCAAGGCCGGGTCAGTGGGCCTTGGGATCTTCGCTTGCTGGGCCCCGTGCACGGTGAGCTGTGGTCTACTGATCAGCATGGAGATTTGTGCTGCATTGGTTTTTATGTTGGATCAGACAGAATAGGCTGGCCTTGGGTCCTGTGGGCATGGGGGGGGGGGGGGGGACCCACATGGTGATGGTCCTGTCACCAGTTTACATTTATATTTAGCAGACACTCTTATCCAGTGCTTTGAATGTTGTTCCATCATTTCCTTACACTGCTTCACTAAGTTACTAACTCTCAGTTTAACTCTCGGTCAAACACTGGGATTTGACCCAAATGCCTAAAAAAACAATTCTTTAGTCGTTATTAGTCATGGCTTACAGATTGCCAGTGACTCGGCTGTATGAACATCTAGACAAGGTTCATTCCATCACCTACTGTAGGTTCCAGAACAGAAAACAGTCCACTGTAGACTGCGTGTCTTTTACGATCCCTGAGAGTTGATGTTGAAATCAGTTGAGCAGCGCTGGAGGATCAGATGGAACGTGTTGAAGTGCGGGCTGTGACGAGAGCTTTGAGGTGTTGGGTCGTTTTTAGGTTTGCAGACAAGCATCAGTGTTTTGAATTAGATGCGGGCAGCTACAGGAAGCCAGTGGAGGGAGCGGGGAAGTGGTGTGGTGTGAGAGAACTAGAGAAAACTTCCTTTACCAGTATATAATTGATAATGTTAGTGCGTTGATGTTATGGCTGATCGGTGCATAATGCACAAAAATGACTAAATATGCTGACTATTAATAGTCAAAAACATTCCTCCCATGTCAAAGAGATGGCCTTGAATGAGAATGCAAACACCAATGACTTAAATCACCCCTTCAATCAGCACTTACCCCCATCTGAATAAATCTTTATCACATCAGCACATACCCTGAGGTGAGACTTTTCTCCAAAGATGTAGAGAGCCGCTTGGTGCTTGAGGAGCTGCGACTGGAGGCTTTCGCTTCCTGCAGGGGACGACGGATCTTTGGCCGCCAGCCGTGCCCCTACGTCGGCCGGAGAGAGGTGCTGGCTGAACCTGTTGCTGGAGCGCAGACTCGCCCACACGCCTTTCATCAAAAGCGGTATTAGACAAGGACAAATAAAATAAAAAATAAATAAATATATATATAATGACAAGTGCTGCAGGGGGAAGTAAGACCAAGTTGCTTTGTTTGTTACAACATCGTTAGATCAAGGCATTGATATTGAAAGCAATTTCCACCTCCTTACTCTGAGATTTGGCTCCCTGAGCTAAAAACTGAATTCTGTTTCACCCTACGCAATAAACGATCTCCCATCTGTTCTGCAAGGTTAGCGTGAATACCAAAACACACAAATTGCTGTCCTCAGCTGGAATGTCCCAGCAATCATAAACCAGAAAACCACAGAACACTGTTCCTGAGTCAGGCCAGACCTGTTCCTACACACCACAAATCAACCTTAGTGCACACTTATAGAGGGGAACTGAGGACATCGGTGAGGTTTGTGGTGGAGCTGAGATGACTGGAGGAACTCGGGGTTACAGAAAGTAGACCAAGACCTGACAGTGGGAAATGTGTTATGAGAAAAATGTGTGTGTGGGAAAAAGAGAGAAAAAAAAAAAAAAAAGATTAGTTAGATTAGTTAAAGAGGAACGATACCTTGATTTTGGAGTCTCCCTTTAGCTTGGTTTGTGTGAGTGAAAAGTTTGTCCTTGTACCCAAGTACTGGTAGATTAAAGATGCGAGGAAAGAGATGGAGACAGAGAAGGACAGAAAAATTGTATCAGATCGAGATGGTAGAAAAATCAAACACTACAAACAAACCTACAATTACCCTTTTTACTTTCTATTAAGAATAAAACATCACTTTGTATAATTTTACATTTGAGCTGCTTGGAAACGAAGCTCAACATTTACTGGTCACTTCTATAAGTATATCTTTACACCTGCTCGCCCGTGCAATTCGTTACGTCTACATGATGTTGTCTTAGACTTAAACTGGATCTTTAAAATTAATGTAAGCATGTTCGCCAAAATAAAGTCAGACTTTCCAGAGTTACAGTTCACACCGCGTGGAATGGGTTCCATGCTTATTGTTGTTGATCACATGCACGTCTTTATGGCTACAACATGACACCCATACGTTCTGTTCCAAAAACATAAGCGTTAATATAAAGTTGTCCCCATATAGTGTATAATATCCAGAAAGTCACACTGTCCTCCAGAAGGGGTTCCATGAACATGAAAATGAGATCAGCGTTCTTGACAGAGCTGCGGCAGTTACGTAAAGCAAGCAGATCAACATGGACCAGAAGCTGATGAATGTTTACATCACATTGTGAAATCCATGCGATGAAGGAGTGAGGAAGTTCTGAGAGAGGAATTAGTGCCAAGTGAGAATATTACATTTGTAAAGTAATGTACAAGTTGGAACAAATTTTTTCTAGGAGAAGAACCCATGAAGTTGTGAGGCTCTGTTGGAGTACCTTGATGGAGAACTTTGTAAAAGCTTTAGTCAAGAAACGAGAACTATGTACTTTGATCATGTACTTTCACACTCTTTTTTTATTAATATTACAACTTTCTGGTGCTTTTACATGTACAGTTTATTAAATTTCCACCTGTATATACATTCATTCTGTACATACAGTGGATATATAACAAGTATATTCTTGTTATTTTGCAATATATTACCTCATTAATGCAGCTTAATTTGCAGGCCTCAGATTTACACCTGATGGCACAGTTTATCAGGGTGTATCATATCATTTACGATAGGTTTTTTGTTAATCGTTTTAACTTCTTTCTCATTGTGATTTTTTTTTATATTAACCTACAGTAGCTGTATATTACTTGTATCTTGTTGTATAATCTGTGAACTAGCTGCTGGAACATTAGCATTTTCCTTTAACTATGTCGTTTATTTTTTATTTTGTGCTACATTTCCCTCAATTTACTTTTACTGATCCTGTCTAATGGCGAGATTTTAATTTTACCATATATAGTTATATATTTATTAGGTTTTTATATTTTTTGGGATGATCATTGGTCCATAGACGTCTATTAGCCAGTAATGAGTAAAAATAAATAAAAATACTTTAGATGTATTGTTTTATCAATTCTATGATTACTGTGTATATTCATAACACAATCTCTTCATAAGAATACAACTAGAGATTAAGAAGAAAAATTTACACACTATTGAAAAACACAGAAATCAGCTTCTACTGTATATGCTGAAGTGACAAGTATTTAGTGTGACCTCCCCTTGCACTTAGTCTGTCCAGCACTCTGGAAACTCTGAAAAACAGGAGTGAAACAGCAAGAAAACAGTCAACAAAATCTGATGAGACATCCTCAGACTTTGTTTTCAAAATGAAAAAGTGGTTTCTTGGCTGCTATCCATCCGCAAAGGCCATTCCTGATCAAACTTCTTTGGCCTGTGGAAGGATCAATTTGGCATCCAGATGAAGCTGCCAGATACTGAGCCAGGTCCTTGTTGGACCTCTTTCAGTCTCTCAAAGAAAAAATTTCTCGTCTGATTTCTCCAGTTTCCTATTTGCGAAGTGCGAAGGGGGGGGGGGGGTGGGCACTAAATACTTGTCGCTTTAGCCTACAAAAGCTGTTTTATTTTTCTAACATTTCTGTGATTTTAATACTGTGCACATACAGAGATTGTACAATAAATATATATATATACGATCATCATAGCACTGCAAAAAACAACAAATGCAAAAAAAAGTGCAGACTTTTGCACAGTACTGTAAATGAGTTTGGATCCAAGTGCCTTTTTTTCCTCAGTTCGTCAGATAAAACAAAGAAATCAGGTTGGCAGAAAAAACATCCTTTAAAACCATCCAGGCTACACAGTGTCAACATTAAAAGGTCCTATATTTTACATTTAATTGAACCTGATCAGTAGTCCGATGCCTTAACCACTGAGCTACCCCTTGGAAGAGTTCATCCAAATTGTGTGTGTTATAATACTTTAATCTGCAATACTCTCAGATGCATTTTTTTCACTCCTTCAAATGTGATGTTTCAACGTCAATGTACAGTAGATGAGCTACTGCTGAACCACGCCCCTGCAGGGAACAGCAAAGGTAAGAAACAATCTAAGGGAGGGGCTCTTCCTATATGAGGTCATAATTTTTGGCAGGGGGGAACTAAATGGCTTTTTTAAAGGCCTGGCTAAGACAAAAATGAGAACGTGACAAAAGGCAGGGAAGGTCTGTTTCTGTTTGTAGACACACCCTTGTGACCTATCAAAATGACTAAAAAGAAAATCTGACTCTACTTTAATCATTATAATTGTTTATAACATGGATGAAAATAGCGCACGGAAGAAGGAACAGAACTCAAGTGCCATACATATGACCTTGTTTGTCTTTCATTTTATTACTTAAGTAGAACTCCGTGGTCCAGCCTCACAGCCGCCATCACTGATCGATGTCTTTCGCATTATTCCCACTCCGTCTCGAGCTGCCTCTTCTCGGCACCGGTCAGCGAGCGCTGATGTTTCGTGACATCTCGCTAATCGACTCGATTTGACATTAATGAAAAGTTCACGACATCGGCATTGGCTCTCTGTAACTGGACCGCGCTCTAAATGGTTGCACCTGCTGATGAAGCAATGGTACACAATCCTCCAAGAAAGGAAAGCATGGGGTTTGGGCGCCGATGTCCGAGTCATGACTTGCAGCAGCCATATTTAAACTAAATTACAAGCCTGCTGGCGTGGATCTATTGTTTGGAGGTCACTCCCTTTCACTCCCAATTTCACTCTAAATGACTCATTTAAAGGAAAGAAAAGAATACGCTCGCGCAAGAAGATGACTGCCACGTTTTTGTCTATTTGATAACACAATGCTTGCTTTTTTTTCTTCTTCCCCGAATTAGTCCTAAAGGTGCAGCAGCTCTGCCAGTCAATCTGGTTTTACAATAAAAACCAAGTACAGCGTCATTTATATGGTGATTAATTTTTTCCTATGGAGAAAACTTCATTTTTGAAAGGAGTCTCCCAGGTCATGTTAAAGTCTTCATTATGGGGTGTGTCTTATTAACTTTGTCGTCTTATTGTAGCATAAAGGGAATGAAACGGTTCCGGACTTAATTTCAATGTCTTGTTGTTGATTATTTTCCTGTAGCTGCATTTCATTCCTTATTTATAAAACTGTCCTCATTAGCATAAAAATCAACATGGTGTGCATGAACACCACTGTGTGTGTGTGTGTGTGTGTGTGTGTGTGTGTGTGTGTGTGTGTGTGCAACCACCTAAAAAAAACCTCCTTTGATCTAAAAGCAGAGGAATTTGACACACTCACCTCCTCTGGTAAAACTGTTGGAGAAAGAAATATCCAAGTGGACAGGAACCATCTTAGTCATTCTCGAGGTCCTTCTTTCAGTTGCTGCGGAAGAGATTTGATTTGTTGGGATGGATCTACAAGACTCATGACAGCAAGCACTTATGTCTACTGTGATATTAATATTAGCATAGCCCGAGTGGATAAAATGAGTCCTGGGGCTCCCTGGCGTGTTTATCAGCAATTAGACTGTATCTTGAGTGCAGTTACGCTTTTACTTATACGCATATAATCTGGACATAATCCTACATGAAATGAGGCGGGTCTCTGTAAAGACGGGTGGAAAAAAAAAAAAGAAAAAAAAAACTTTATTTCTGTAGGCGTCATTTTGAAACCAAAAGTAAGAGAAACTTTTATTTAACTCATTTCTTTAGTTTTCATTTCATCAGTTTGATATGTCTTGAGTAATCTCAAAGTATAGCTGCTAAAATAAATAATTACCCGCCTACATGCTTGTGTGTTAAATCCCTCAGCACACGGTAAGCTTTAATCTAAGGCTTTATTTTCACTTTCCCATCTCATAACATCTCTTTTCTCTTCCAGGAATAGTCTGGCTCGTACTCATGCTTGAAGTGGGACTTTAAGACATTTTACAATTGAGGAATTTTCGTGAAATTCGAGCTCTTCAGGCGAAACATCCTATGCCTTTGTTTGGGAAAAAGAACGAAACACCTTTCTTCAAAAATAAATACAAATATAAATAAATAAAATAAAAATATTATATGAGAAAAAATAACATGTATATTACATTTTCTACTTTTTTTTAATCACCAATAGTGTTCCGACGTTTCTGCCCTTTTCTCCAACTCATATTTTTTCTCATGCCTGTTCATTAAAACATTAGTATTATACTGATGGTGGGGGGGTCGTAACATGATGTATTGATGTAAACATTAGTATTATACTGATGGTTGGGGCTGCATAACATTCCTGACATAACATAACACTCACTGCCCCTACAGGCTTGTACAGTTGCCACTCGGAATGATGGGTGCATCACTAAATCTGCCTCGCTTCTCACCCTGATGCACCATCATCAGGAGCAGTGCAACTGTTTCATCAGACCACATGACCTTTTTCCAACGTTCCACACTCTATTCTTTATGCTCCCTAGTGAAACTGAAGCCTTTTTTTCTGATTAGCCTCAGTGTGGTTTCCTTAAGGCTACACAGCTGTTTAGTCCTAATCCCTCGAGTTAATAGAAAGGAGCGAGTGTGACAAAGTTAACAGAAGAACTAATATTCTCCAGCATGCTCAGTAAAACCTAACAGCTGTTTTCTTATAAAACTGCACAAATCTGTGTCTAAAACTCCTGATTTTATGAGTTTTACTCCAAATATTGACTGTTTATTTTATTACTTTTTATTGCTCTTTAGAGAAGTTTCTTTTATGCAGAAATGTTTTCAAAAGCAACTTTTGCTTATGCCATATTTTTGTATGTACCCAAGACTTTTGCGCAGAACTATAAGTAAAACAGCTGTTAGGTTTTACTGAGCTTGCTGGAGAATATGACTTCTTCTGGTAACTTTCTCACACTCGCTCCTTTCTATTTTTATGCAAATCCCAGAAGTATACAGGCTTTTGGTTTCCATCTGTCTGTCTTGTACTATATATTTTTTCTTCACAGCCATGCATTTATCCTCCTGTAATGTTATTTATTTATTAAGTTATATATGGAAATACTGAATTCTGTTGTACATAATTATGCAGACATGATAAACATGTATAACAAAATTGGTACAGCATATAATATGGTGCCTAAGACTTTTGCACAGTACTGTATATATATTTGACTTGACTTCACTGAGCGGTTCACGGATCTCCCATCACACTCAATGAGGATGCTATTACGACTACATTTCGTCCTTAAAGACGACCTTCCAAGTTCTAATAATGCATTTTACAGTTTTTAACCCGATTTCAGTAGTTTCAGCAAATCTCCTTAGTTGTTTTCTTCGCTTGCTGCAGGACAATTATTTTGACTCTTCTGAAACAGAGTAACATCTTTGCCACGACCACAGGATATGGTTTCTGACATGGGTGTGTAAGAAACAAGAAGCTACTCAGTGCATCAGTTAGGGTTTAAATAACTTGTTGCCAGTTGAAACACATTAATCACTGCAGTAATTATCCAATGAACGGCTCTTAAATATTTGCTTAGTTAAATCCAGGTGCTGGCTTTGTTGTTTTTGGCCGGGCATTATACCGCAACTAACCATTTAAAGCCAACTTCAGTTATCTTAGTTGTTACTGAAATTGTTTAAAGTCCTCTGGTTTATATTAACAAAAGACTAAACTGAAAGATTGATAAATGAGGCCCATTATGTTTGAGGCGCTTTGCTGATGATGCAGGTCGTTCTCTCTGAATGAGCTAAGCACCAAGATGGATTCGAGGTGACCTTTATGTGTCCTGTTCCTCTTATGTAAGTGCACACATTGTGCTCGAGTTCCTCTGCAGCTCAGGCCCACAAATATAAATAACAAATTGGGCAATGAGAGGAAGGAGCCCGAGATAAGATTGGATGGAATAGAGACAACTGAAAGAGCCAAAAACAAGTGCAAACATCTTAGAGCTTGGGGCTTATCATTAAAAAATAATAAAAAATAAAAATGGATTGATGGTTCTGAGAGAGAAAGAGAGAGAGAGAGAGAGAGAGAGAGATACCTGGAGAAATGCCAATGAGGGAGCGGTTGGAGAGTGTGTTGCTGCCGTTGGATTTGAAGTAGATGGGGATGGAGCTGAGGATGGCCTGCAGGTACTTCTCCTGCTCCAGACTACTGGACGACTCAGATGAAGAGACGGGAGCTAGAGACGGAAAGATAAGAAGACGATGACATGGAGGGAGAGACAAAGATGAAAGAACAAAGAGCGTGAGAAAAAGAATAAGTGTTAGAACAAAAATGGGATAAAAAGAATGAGGGGGAAAAAAAGCAAAAGCGTGTTTCAAAACCCATTGATATTAGAGGTTTCATCTCTTTTCTTGCTTTTGTAGACACTACAACTTTCTTCATAGATTAGATGGTGACTAAAGATCTATGCAATGCTTATGAATGCCGAATGTAGATACTGTACACTTCAAATTAGGCCACTTCACCAGTGTGGATGCAGAGATTTGTATACTTTTGCAACAGATCACAGGTTTTTCATATAATCCTGTGTGCAATGCTTATGAATGACCAATGAATCCCCCCATCAAATTAAATCCTTGAGCACTGCTTTATAAAAGACCTGTGCAATGCTTATGAATGTGTAGCGAATGTTCAGTATAAATACTCTTTAAATTAATTCGCCATATTGCTTGTCACTGTGTTAAATTTTGTTGTAATATATCAGCTTTTTATAGCCATTATGACAAAATATTTATGCCATACTTATAAATATGATAGGAACAAACAATGTACACCCACTCACAAAAGTGAGTACACCTCTCTTCAATTTCAGCAAACATTTTACTATATCTTTTGAAAAGGACAATACTATAGAAATGAAACTTGAATATATAAGATGTACACCTGTTATCAATGTTCAGACGACAGTAAATCTGTACTGCTATACAAGCTGCACACTGACTACTCTAAAGTAGATCCAGTTTTCATTTCTATAGTATTGTCACTTGAGAACATATAATAAAGTGGTTGCTGAAATGTCAGGGGTGTACTTACTTTTGTGCGATACTGTAGGAACTCTTCACACTTAAAACAGAGAGCTTAACTGTTTGGTCAGAGCTTGAGTTTTGACATAATCCTCGTATAAATCCTTAAGTACTGCTTTATAAACAGTCAACTGTATTAGGTGCTTTTAAGCGTGTTATGAAGGCCAAAAGTAGGTACTCTCTCAATGATGACGCTTTCCAGTGTAAAAGCTTTGTCTCTTGGGGCTTTGACAGAATCTTTATATAAATTTGCTAGCACAGGTTTATAAAATCTGTGTGCAGTGTTTATAAGTAAGTTATAAATGCCTTATGTAGGTGTTACTTATCAGCAAAAAGGCAGAGTTGAACTTCTGGGTTAGCTCTTGGGTTTTAAAATAATCCTTAACAAGCATAAATGATCCAGTATTGCTTTATGAGGCTTTATGCAGTGCTTATAAATGTGTTATAGACACCTAATGTAGATCCTCGGTGTAAGAGCAGAAAATATTCTGGATCATGTCCTGCGGTCTGACATAAGCATTATATAATCTTTCTTAATATTGTTTTATTAAGAAAATAAATAAATGCTTAGAAGCATGTTATAAATGCCTTATGTTATACTTGCGTGACATCTTAGGGGGGGGGAGGTGTTGGGTTCAATCCTTATATAAACAGGTAGACAGATGAGTGCAAGGCTTATAAAAGTAACGTAGCGTTATACCCCATCCTAAATCAGTCCGGATGCAAGACGAAGAGTGAGATAAAACATTAAGGCATGGAATGAATTTAACCACCTGTCGTGGAGGGGTTTTGTGACTTGAACAGTCCCACTACGCTTTTTCCGTGGAACCCTCCGGCGCGCAGCAGAACGGCTTTGGTGCGAGGATGTTTCCAGCTCACGACAGGAAGCCGGTTGTGTCTGTAGCAGCGAGCGACTTTCTGCAGACTGCTGTCCTGCACTGCCTGGGGCACCACCAGCAGCCCGGGGTAACTGCACAAAAAAACACAAGGATACAAACCAGTGCTTTCGTTTACAATAAACAGCCAATCCTTTAATAAGTCAATGAAATGTTCTTGGGGGGAAAAAAAAGAAAAAGAAAAAGAAAAAAAAAACGGGCACGGTGACATTTATTTCAATAAATGTTTAACAGAATGACACAATGACTTAAGGTTAAACAAGGTAAAAGATTTACGCTGCACTGCATTGCGTTGTGTTCAAGGATGACGGATTGGCTAGGATTAGTCTAGAATACTGCACATGTCCACGTTCTCACTCACTTTCAGTAGGTTCGCCAATAACTCGAGCAGATTGATTGTTTTCAGATAAATGCTTAGCATTGTTATAAAACAGTGATGAACTCAAAAAAATAAAAAATCTGGCCAGGATTGGACATTCCTTGTGTTTGTGCGTCAAAACCTGGACAGTTCAAGATCTTAACTGATCTTAATCTATCAAAAAAGCCTGACTACTCCAAAATCCTTGAGCGTTCGAGTCAAACTGGGACTTTTGAGCAGAATACAGAAAACACTCCCTTTGTTTCTCTATATAATTTCCTGCTACACTAATACACTTATCTCCGTGTTTCATTAGCGCTTGGATACCATCGAGGTAGAAAGTTTTCAGCAGGCCGAAGCTATAATGGGACTGCCTGCTTCACGTCACGTGAATACTGATACACTGGCCTCCCAGGAACCCCCTTAATGGCCCAAACGTGGGGAAATGGCTTGGCTTGAGGTCAGGACTGTACAGGGATCTATAAGTGTGGCAATAACGAGTTCCTGTTCTGGTGAATAATTGTGTATACGGTTCCCACAGACAGATGGATCTCTTCTGTTTTCAAAGGTCAAGCGTTCCACTTGTGCACCGAGACACCTCGGCCGGGATTCGTCATTGTTTTCTTTAAAACTTTTGCACCATTTAATTGCAGCTAAGAGTCTCACTGTACCGTAATTGAAGTCTTCTGTAGAGGTGAACAGCTTTTACGCTTTCATTCACCAGAAATGTCATCATAAGTCCCAGCTTGACTTGAACGCCCCTAGTATAATAATAATGAAGGTTCTGAACAGATATGTAGGTTAATGTTTGATTTAATCACCACTCGTAGAAAGTGTGTTTACGACTCGCTTGGTATTATCTGCTCCCATGAATTAAATCCTAATCAGGTCCAGGTTGTACAGACAGACAGACATTCCTTCAGGCCAGAAGCAAAATCTTATTTCGGAAAACACAAAGTGCGTCCGTTACAAAAAGACATCACTGAAACACCTGGACGATGCAGCTGGATAAACAGTATTTAGTGCACAACATGGTTTATCTTCACTTAAATTAGAGGTTACATTCTTAAAAGTGGCACTGTTGTGACTGGAAGTCATTAACGAACATAATCAGGGTCAGACGTTTAAACCCAGGCATCAATACGAGCTAGAGGATATTTTTCTGAAGAGACAAAGGCTAACCGGCTTCTTAGCAACTAACCTTCTTAGGAAAGACCTGAGATTTACATTTTAGGCAGATTTACATTTTACTTTCTCAAGTGTCGACAGATTCACCACATAGATTTATTATAATTGAAGACTTCGCATCATTGTGCTAAGGAATTAAATGTACGCGTCCAAACTACTATAAACTTTGAAAGTAATAACAGAGTGATGTCTACATTATCGCTTGAAGGATTGTTAACGATTTTGAACTGTAGTATAAACACACCGCGTACATACGGTTTTCAGAAGCGTCAAGACATCCGAGGTATTCCGTTTTACCGAGCAATGTTTACAATTTTACTGACTCTTACTAAGTATTATTTACTAATGACGAGCTTTTAGGAAGGATAATAATTTCGCACGTTGAATCCACAAGGTCGAAGCGAGACGAGCGATATCTGACCTGCGACAGAGCGAGTAGAGCCTGTTGACGGCCGTCACGCGGAACTGCTCTCCGCTTTTGGAGCGCGAGGAGCTGGCGGTGATGGTGCCCAGACCCAGTCTCTGGTAATCCCGGAAGCAGGCGCGCTCCACCAGCTGCTCCATGGTGGACTTGTCCGAGGCCTTCAGAGTGCTGTTGGAGGGCGGCTCGCCATCATCCGATACTGCGACACACACAGCGATAACTTAGGTCGTGACCTCTAACGAGACTCCATGACCGTTTTTCTACCCGCGATGACACAAGAACAACTCACCTGAGATATCGTCATCCTCGTTCCAAGTCGTGCGCGAGCCTTTTTCGTTCTTCTTCTGCATCGTGGACTGACGACCCATGGTGATGGTGACTCTCCTCGCACCTTTTACGATGGTTTTGGAGAGCGTGCTGTGAAAAACGATAGCAGCAGCAGCAGCAGCAACGTGATTCTTAGGACGTTTTATAATAAACAAGCTGGTCTTCTTTCAATGTTAAATTCAAAATTTAAAAAACGTACAAAAGCAGAATCTACTCTGAGCTTTCATTTGTTTCATTTTAGAGAAAACATCACTGCCTCTTCTTGTTTTTTGGCTTGTGCTTCAAAGGCATGGAAAGTCTCAAAGCTTTAGATTACCTGGATAAACCTGCTGTGGAGCAAAATTAACTGCACCCTTGTATATTCTTCTTGCACTGCCTTTTTCCATGCAAGGTCAATGACCTTTTCTGACTTGTGGTCAGAAAAACAATCATGAACGGAGATCATTTAAATGTTTGATGAAGTTGCATCTTATTTCCTATTCGCATGAGATTGATGTTTTTCATACAAACAAATATTTTTTGATATTTATGTTTAATATTACATTTCATACAAATAAGACCCTATTCATGATTTTTCTCTTTATGGCACATTGTACTGTTGTATTGTGTAAAGCGATATGACCCGGCACCCAAAATACTTTCGAAGCACTCCAACGCAGAATCTACTCTTCGCGAGAGGTTGGATTAAAATGCATACAGAAAAACAAAAACCTACCTCGAAAAAATTATATACGACCTCAGAAAATCCTGGCCAAATCATGAATGCTGATTCACACCGGACTAAAATTATCACTGCGTTCGGCGAAATACGGTGGGTCAATTGCGGGGGAATTTTTACTTTTACAAATTGCAGACATGGCCGATTCCCACGCGACCGGGATCACAGACAACTTCTGCAATTATTACAATTCACGCGAGGTCCCCGGGTAACCCTAATATGGTACGAATGGTGCTTTAAAAAGAAAATAAGAAATCAACAGTGAAAATTTAACAGTGAAAATTCGAGAATTACTGTTGCATTGAGCGTTTCTGATTAGTCTCATAATGACATCTAAGGATATGTATATGGAACCTTATTGTCTTTTTGGTAATGCTTTCTCTATAATCTCATGATTCTGCTAGACAGTAGAACCTGGACTGACCGTAAACCCGTGTTCCTCTCCTTCTGCTTGGGCAGGAGGAGCTGCGGCGCGGTCTGTCCAGCCGCGAAGGCGAACGTGCTGAAGATGGATTGTGGGTAACGGATCCTCTGCAGGTGCTTCCTGAAGATCTCGACCATTTCGGAGGTCACCTCTTCATCGAACGCCACTTTGATCAACTGGAAGGAATCGCATCGGATGATCAGTTCCTCTCAGGGCTTACAGGCGTTCTTACTCGATGAGCTATTGCATTAGTGAGATTTATCAGTTTGTTTACTGCCAAGATATTTCTCGGCTGGAGCCAGCACACCATACGGATCAAGCAATCTGCGAATAATCAATGGGAATTTTTGGGAGATGCACAACAGGCCTGGCTCGAGAGCTCTAAAATGGATGTTGTCGGTTTGGCACGAGTCTCGTCCCCCCCTGGGGCAGACTGGAGAGAATATCTTAGGGCAGGGTTAGCGGGCCTTTGTGGCCTTCGTGTGTATCTACCTTCATTTCAATCTCTGTGGTCTTCATGGTGATGCTCTGACAGTACGGAAAAAACCCCCAGTGGACTGCTGCGCTTAATAAAGGTTTAATAATGCGTCCCAGACAGTCACAGCGCTGCACTGCATGACTGCGAGCACATTCACAGATGGGTCGAGGCCCGAATGAATCACGCTTTTTTCTTTTTTTTTTATTTTATACAAAGCACAGTGTTATATAACACATGTTAGTAAAGAGATAGGAATGAGCCGTAACATCTTTATAGTACATGAAGAACACAACACATGTGCGTCTGCTGCTCGGTTTATATGCAGCATGAAAATACATTATAAAAAAAAAAAAACTGCCACATCGGATCGAAATGTACATTTCACCGCAGAACGGTTCGGTCATCTGCAGATCATTTCCAGTGCTTCTAATGCACAAAGAAAATAGTTTCATGCTGTTGTCAGTTATTCCACCATCACACACACATAAACACTGAAATATTGGCACCCTATAGATCAATAGTAAAAAATTACTGGGTTATATATATATATATTAGATGTAAAGATTTTATATTTTAATGATTTTCTCTCCTGTGTAGAAAGGAATAACAATCAGGAAAGACCATGAAGTAAAAGGTGTGTGCAAACATGTGTGTGAATATACATATATATATTCATATATATATATATATATATATATATATATATATTCACACACACACATATATATATATATATATATATATATATATTACTTCATGGTCTTTCCTGATTGTTATTCCTTTCTACACTGTAAAACAATGCTGAAGGCGTCCAAAATATGCAATAATCTCCTTTGAACAGTTGATATTGAGATGT
>JAQMYL010000007.1:24800358-24813411 GCA_030014365.1 Clarias pachynema | reverse complement strand
GAGGTCAAACGCGCCCCCCTTGACGGAGCCTCACGCCCCCCCTGGGGGGCGCGCCCCACTATTTGAGAAGCACTGCTCTAGTGACATCATTTGTAAATCAAAGTGACTCCTACATTGGGTGATTAGTCCAGAGTTATGATGTACAAATATGAAGATGTACTAACATATGTATGTACATATGAACAAGTACTTACGTGAATGTTAATAGTGAGTGTGTGACGTGTCCTTGTTTAACTTTGATTATTGGTAGTATAAGGGTTTAAACTCATTGGAGCACACTGCTATAAGAACATAGTCCATTTTGGGGAAGCATCACTTCCCGTGTTACATCACTGTTAAATGTTTATTTCTTATATATTCTTCAACTGCAAGTTCTCGGTAAGATCCACTTACTTCCAAAATTCCATATTTTTCAAAGAAGTTTTTTTTTAGCCTGCATGGTAAGCATTATTTTAATCATCATGCTTTGTTTTTGCGTTAGACAGCAATCCCTAGGCGAAAGTGAAGCTGTACAGAGATGTATGCATTCTCCCTGAACTTTCCCTCTCCATCACTGACGGTTCTTTCGGCTTTTGAAAGCTTGTTTAAAGAGATTGTGTTGCTTTGCGATCTCTGGAATGCTGTATGTACATCGGGCCATTAACTTTTGGACACGATGTCCTTGGCGACCCAGGCATCAAACGAGGGAAGATAAACCCAGAGCATGTACACAACTCTCCTGCTCTCCGAGCCGAGTGATCCGAAGTGATTAGCGCTGCTCCTGAGGATTAACCTATAACATTACTAAACATGCGGCGGGGTTTTGTTTTAGTGGGGAGTCTAACAAAGAGATCAACTATCCCAAGCTCTTCATCATCATTAAGTGGAAGAGAGAGAGTGTGTGTGTGTGTGAGTGTTCAGGCCTGTTGTCTTGTTACAGATGTGACAGTCAAGATGACCTCCAGTCACTCAGTTGTTTAGAGAATGAGCGTGTGTATTCTTGCCAGCAAAAAAAGGAATGCTGAAAACATGACGGAAATACGATAACTGCAGGCAAACAACGAGAGACAGCTGAGAGACGATGAGCAGCTCTAACGGTGAATGTGTGATTTGTGGGATTGAGTAGAGCGAATGCATTGTTTAGCCCAGAAATCACTACATCATGAGAAGTGGACATAAATACGGACTTAAGTGATATTCAGAGGTTACGCGTGAGTCACAAAGTCAACTGAAAATAAAACTACGTCCAGCACGATGCTGTAGCCTAGAGAGAGCTGATTGGCCGAGCTCTCACGTGGAAAAAGGGACGAGGTGCTCTCACATCAATCACAAGCAGAAGGAGTGGATAGTGCGAGTGTGTTAAGTCGCTCCCTCCGGTGTGTGTGCACGCAGTTTGAAAAGGTGCGGTTGTCTGGTGTCACATGTCTCGGAGGAAACGCGTGATAGCCTTTGCCTTCCCATGTTGATAGTTGTAGCTTTGATGTGAGAGTGTCCTGATAAGTGGTGGGAACTGGCTACGACTAAATTAGAGAGAAAATCGGAAAAGAAAAGAAATGAAAAAAAAAAAAACTTGTACAAAATCTTAACTGAATATAATGTTTATCTCACAGACTAATGTTAGGAATAAATGTAAAATTCTACACAAACTGTGTGTTGTATTGATTTTTTTTTTCACTTGAACTTTTTTTACATCACTTATACATTTTATGTGCAATAAAATAAAGTAAAAGTAAATTTATATTTCAAAAAGCGTATATTTTGGTGCAATATGCTGTTTCTCGAGTCATTTATGTTAAGTGTGTAAAGTGTAATTTGTGTATTTGGTGTAATGTGTGTAAATTACAGTACGTTGGAGATCCCACTTTTTTTTTTACGTGGCCTAGAGGCAATCTGGTTGTCTAGAGGCCACTGAAAAGCCTTTATTTCACCAACTGCACTTCACTAGCTTTGTACAATGACACTAAAGTCGAATCTAATCTAAACTCTGAATTCTTTCCTAAATCTATCAACTACATACAGATTACACGGAAAAAGCGACTGCTGAAGCGTCTGCCTAAGGTGCTGACGAACAAAGTCCTGGAAAATATTTGTTTCGAGGATCACTAAAAGCCATCTTGGACCAAACAACGACACAAAAAAACAAACAACGAGACTGACAAACAAACCTGTGCGTCGAGGACAGGAAGTCAACATATTACAGGCTTGGTGTATGCCATGTGCCTCCAGAACACGCTGGACATATCGCCATGCAAAGTAAACAGCAGGAGGTCAGGAACTGGACAGCTTAAGGCACGGCGGAGGCGTCGTAGGAACAAGTCGCTGGGTCTGGGTTTGAGGAATCGAACAGCTTGACAAAGAAAACCTTCAAATCCCCTGCTGGACACGCCGTGACAGAAAGAATGCAAACAATCGCACCGCGCCGGCTAAAGGTCGAAGATCGACAACGCGGCGTCTGGAGCTACAGAACAGTCGTGTCGGATTTGTTTTTCAATGTAAGAGCTTAAATAAACGCTGATGAGTTTTAACAGCCTGTTGAAAATGTTTAAAACTTTTAGGCGGCATCGAGCACATGAAGATTCATCATGCGTTAATATTTTCATGCCTTTTCATTCAGTGTTTTTTACTATTATTATGGATATTAGAATATCAGCACATCACTGCTGACTATACGAGGGGTGTTCAAGTCTAAGCGGGACTTGGGATGAAATGTATCTTGAATGAAGGCGAATAAAACTGATTGAAATTTACAGAAGACTTCAAGTTCAGTGCGGTGATGAGACAGACAGTAAATCCGTATTTCTGTGAATGACGATCCCGGTCTAGGTGCAGCCGTTTCTGTGAACGTCCAGCGAGTGGAACGCCTGATCCTTGAAAAAATAAACAGATATCTTGTCACCAAGTTGCGGAAGAGATGCATCTGTCTGTGTTAACTGTACACACGATCGTTCAACAACACCTCTTACACTTTACAGGAACTCGGCTGGGAGTTTTTTCCACACGCCCAGTGACATGACCTTGCTCCAAGCCATTTCAATACGTCTGGGCCATTAAAGGAGTTCCTGGGAGGCCATCGTTTCAGACGTGATGCAGGCAGTCGGCAAACTGAGACAACTTTCTGAACCTTAGATGGTATCCAAGCTCTAGTGAAACACTGGGATGAGTGCATTAGTGTAGCAGGGGGTTATATATAGAGAAATAAAGGTCTTCTGTTATTCAAATCCATTAATCAAAAGTCCCGGTTTGATTTGAATGTTCCCCTTGTATAAATACATAATAACATAGACCCAAACATGCATTTATACATGTGATGGAAAACGCATGATTGTAGTAGAGATGTTAATAAGGATTCGTTAATGGATTCATTTATCGACAACCCAGCTGCAGTCTAATGCTAGCTAAGCTCTCCTGACTAGCCGGGCTCGTCACCTGCTTATTTAAAGAGTTTTGTGAATTATTTTACAATCTATGATATATCTTTACCTTTAATTCACTGGAGGTCCTGAAACCAGCCTCCAAAAAATGTCTTGTCTGTATGTCTGTCCTGCTGAAATTTGTCGCAGCATCACGAAAAACTGCTTGGACAGAATTTAATGAATGAAGCTGCAGTACTTCGATATCTTGGTGGGTTTCCTCCAGGTACTCCGGTTTCCTCCCACAGTCCAAAGACATGCAGAGCAGGTTAACTGGCGTTCCCAAATTGCCCGTCGTGTGTGAATGAGTGTGTGTGTGCCCGTCTCGTGCCCTAATAGATGGGTGAGTGTTAATTACATTAAAGCTCATTAGATTATTTTTTGCTTTAGCCTTTTTACTTTAAACTCTTTTCCCGTCAACGATGGGTATTTTCGCTAGTAAAACTAGCTGACTTGCGGTTTTATATTAGACCGAAATAGACTTTAAAAGGCTTCATAGTAAAAGGCGTCACATCATGTAGTGTGCTGACCGCGACACAGACGTGCTATGTTTAGCTACAACACAACACTGGCAAATTCTCCTTACATAAGCGTTAATTTTTCTCATTTTCACTCGATTTTTGTTCCTTTTTTTTTCCTGTGAACTTGCTGTGAGAAAGGGGAAAAGAAGCAACTCTTTAGAAGAGACTCGGTTACTGTAATAACCTGCAGTGTGAGGGCATGAGATCTGTGTCAAAGGATAAAACCTAGACTATTTATCGAGTTAAAAGCAATCTAAAACAAATCTTGCAGGTTCTGGGTTTAAAACAGTGGCCTGAGTGCTGAAGTGTTTCCTGTGCACTATGGCATGCAGACCTTGACCACAGAGCAGCAGGAAGGGATGACAAAGCTCTGGAGGGAGGCCAAGATCACTCGGCAAACCTGGTGAAAGGGTAAACCTCACCAGCAGAGACGTTTACAACCCACAAACAGCAAAACGCTGTGGCTGAGGCGGGGACATTCATGTGTTTTTTATTATTATTATTATTATTACTATTGTTTCCCCTCATCGCTGTAAAAATGCCGTCGGCTCCCGAGCTGCTGGGCGTCATAAAACCGGGACGGGACCCGAGCGCGGACAAAAATAACACGCAGAATTATTTTACTGCCTGCAGGAGCAAAAATAAACGAGTGTTAGGACACTGGTAAAGGTAAGAGTCAGTGATCTGGTTAACGAGGCTATAAATAGCATTCAGGCAGGCTGGTAAATTTTTGTATTTATTTATTTCATTTTTTAACTGTGCAGGGGTGATAAAACTTTGGAAGTAAATTTCTGACCCAGTTTCTTCCACAACAACATTTCCCAAACACGCGCACACACACGCGCACGGCCACGTGGACAGCGTGTGCTCGGAGTAATTGAGTGAGCAGAAGCAATAAGCAGGACACCAGCCAAGAAAAAGACGGATCAATCGGTGGAAGCCAGGATCCGTCACGATCACCTCGTCTCAATCAACACTACTAAATAACTCTGAATGTGGGGTGTGTGTGTGTGTGTGTGTGTGTGTGTGTGTGTGTGTGTGTGTTTCTCATCACGTAACACTAACTGCCAAGAGGTTACTGGGTGAGGAGAGATGGACGTGACCGGGCATGTCATTCACATTACGCTGTCGCGTATCGTCTTTACACGATTAACTGGTGAGCACAAGACAGACTGGGGTGCCAATACTTTCATCTTTGGGAGGCGGAAAAAAATGAAATAAAATAAAAAATCCATGGGTGTATTAAGAGGTTGAGATAAAAAGAAAATGAAGGACAATAGGTATTGTGTTATACCCTCAGTAGTCTGCATAAAGGGCACTAGGTATTATATTCTAATCTGAACAGTAGGTATAAAGGACACATGAAGTGTACTAACAGTCACATTATAACCTGTGTAGTATACATGAAGGGCACTAGGTATCATGTTATACCCAATGTAGTATGCATAACAGGCACTAACAGCCACATGTGTAGAAGACATGAAGTGCACCAACAACCACATTATAACCTGTGTAATATGGATAAAGGGCGCTAGCGATCATGTTATGCACTGACAACCACGGCCTATTACGATCTTCCCTAGTATACAAAAGACACTAGGTACACTCTATGTGATACGTTTTATGCTATACCCTTTTAATTGATTTCTTGTGTAGTACGCATAAGGGCACTAACATTATAACCTGTGTAGTATTGATACAAGGCGTTAGGTATCGTGTTATGCTCTATGTAGTCTGTATGAACTGCACTAACAATTACTTTATAACCTGTGTAGTATGCGTGAAAGGCACCAACAACATCATTATACCCAGTGTAGGATGGATACAGGGGACGAGGCATCATGTTATACCCAATGTAGTATGCGTAAAAAAGGCACTAACAACCACATTCTAATCTACGTAGCATGGATAAATAGCATTAAGTATTACACTACACATTACATACTGCAGTATGCACTAAAAACAAGATTATAACCTGTGTAGTAAGGAAGAAGGGCACCAGGTCTTACATTTTATCCCATGTTGTATGCGTAAAGAAAACTAACAACCACACTATAATGTGTAGTATGGATAAAGTGCACTACAGTAAAGTAGGTATCATGTTATGTCCTATGCAGTCTGTATGAAGTGCACTAACAATCCCATTTTAACCTGTGTAGTATGGATGAAGGGCACTGGGGATTTTATTACACCCTATGTAGTATGCATGAAGGTCAATAATTATCAGATTATAACCTGTGTAGTATGCCGAAAGGGCCCCAATAATCACTTTATAACCTGTGAAGTATGCATGAAGGGCACGAACAGTCGTATTATAAAACCTGTGTAGTACGCGTGAAGGGCACAAAGTGCTATATTACACCCTACGTACACTCTAGTACGCATAAAGGGCACAAACGACCACATTATAACCCTTGTGATATGAATAAAAGGCACTAAGTATAATACTACACCTTACGTGGTCTGCCTGAAGGGCACGAACTCCCACACTATAATGTGTTGTATGGATATAGTGCATTAGGTATTATATTGCACTCTGTGTAGTATGCACACAGGGCGCCAACAATCACATCATACCCCGTGTAGCATGGATAAAGAACACTATATAACATGTTATGCCCTATGTAGGCTCCAAGTTATAACCTGCGTGGTATGCATGAAGGGCACTTGGTATAATATTACACCCTATGTAGTATACATAAAGTAATGTGAAGAACGGGCACTAGTTCTCATGTTAGACCCTTCATAATATTGCTGAAGGGCACTAGGTATTCTGTCACACACTGTGGAGAATGCGTGAAGGGCACTAGGAAGTGCATATATAGCGGCATTATGTGAACAGAAAATTTATTTTCATACATACTTGAAAAACGATAAACTGGCTAAGAAATGTTAACCCATGTTAAAAACATGTTATGAGAAAATGTTACTGCGGGTAAAGAGATGAATGAAAACACAACCACGGCCTGGCAGCAGGTTTATTTTTTCTGTTCAGCTTGTCAGTCTCCTTATGGTTAAACATTTCAGGAGGAGACACTAGCAAGTCTCAAATATCATCTTTTCTGTGCAAATGCCAGAGACAAAACGCCGGCCAACAACTTGCTGATTTTTTTTGACCTTTTCAAAGTGGTAAAATTACAGCCATCGATAGCTTGCTGAGTGTTTAAACACAGCAGGTTCTCGTAAGGACACGGTTCACACTCGGTGACACCAACATCCTTGATTGACCTGCTTGCAACTCGGGGTTAATCTTCAATCCACGATGAACCAATAGACCTGTCTGTGTAGAACTCCAATCCAGGACTCCGGATTCCTCTAACACGTCCTCCTCTTGCCTCTGTATCTCAGTTTAACGTCAAATGAGAATGCACAAAAGAGATTTGTACCTTTATGTCCGGCCAAACTGGCAACACTCATCGTGCATAAGTACAGTCCTGGGAGCTGGACGAATACGCAGCGCGATACAGGGGGAGGGGAAAAAAATGGCTTTGCAAATGTTTGCGAACGTCCTCTGCCTCTGCTTTAGGTGAAAGATTGATAGCGTGAAAAATAAATCACGGGCCTAACCTTGATTTGCCTGCGTAAGAGAACTGCATACAAACATCAATCTTGTGGAAAGCTGGGAGAAACCGGATTCCTGGAGAGGCGAAAAAGTGCACAAGGTTGAATCGATCTCCCCTGTCCATATCAGGGGGACCATCTCATTTCACACAGATGTCCGTTGTGGTGTGTCCTTTTTTTTTCAACGATACTTTAATCAGGGTTTTCTTGAAATGTTGCAGAATAGCTTTCAGATGTTTAAAAGACGTTACAGCTGGTCAGTGATCTTGTAATTGAAGCTGCATTCACAATGTGTGTGGGGGTGGGTGAAGTTCTGCAAAGTTCTTGTTGTGGAAGTACACACCATTAGCTGTTTTACAAACAAATTACACAGCGATGTTCCGGACCCCCCGTGGGTGTGCAGAGGAAAAAAAAGCGCTTGTTGATTTTGCTGGGATTAGGTTCATGGATTCCAATCACAGATGTACTCGTTGATGATGCGCACTCTGGAGTATTTGAGAAATCAGGCTTCTTTCTGTCTGTGAGGACACAATGGCACGGAAGAGGAAAAAGATACTAAACTGAACCACTTGCCCATTAAGGGTTGTAGCTTTAGGCGCATTTATATAGATTCAGCACATCATCTAGTCCCTTCCACAATGCTCCAGGCCTTCTCACAAGACCTCCTTCCCTTCATCACATCCATCATCAACCATTCCATATCATCTGGTTATGTTCCTGCTGCTTTTAAAGAGACACAGGTTATTCCCATCCTCAAGAAACCCTGCTTAGATCCATCAGACATCAGCAACTATCACCCGGTATCACTTCTCTCTTTTCTTTCTAATATTCTTGAAAGGGCTGTTTACTACCAAATGTCTCCCAGCGGGGCAGATGTGCTGGAAATATTTCAAGTTTAATCTGAGGACAAAGCAGGTGCTGTTGCTGAGGAATGGGAACTGGGATCGCCCTGCATGATTCAGTTACATCAGAGATCCCATTGGCGAGCAGTGAGTCACTGTGTCAATACACACACTCACGCTCACAGCGAGGGCCTTACAGAGATCCGTGTGGATATCGTGGTCAGTGACCTGCTCAAACACGGGCGTGGTTATTAATGCAGTATCCCAACAAGAAAATAATTAAAACTCAGCAGGTTAGGAGTTTCAAAATGATGCTTATTTGTTCTTTATTCCGACATGGGTTTTTCTCACGCTGCTGTCTGCTTTTATTGCAACAGCATCTGACATTGTGTGGGGAGAAAAAATAGCAAAAAGCACGACGGAAAAATATTGTTGCTGAACAGAGGATGAAAACAGGAGGAGGATAAGGACAGACAGTTTCCTGATAAAAGCTCAGACTGTGTTTTTAAATAAAAGATGCTAGTGAGGAGGGAAAAATGTTTATCAAGGTGATAGCACAAGTCAGACATCATGGATGTTCCACAAAATTTATCCTGACTATACCACACAACAATGTGGTGCAAGAGGAATAAAACACTCCAAACCATGCTGTTAAGCCCAGTTGCACGTTTCACGATATTTTGCTACGGATTATTCTGGGTTTAAACGTGACTTATTATACAGTGTTTAGACATTCACATGGCTCGCTAGTCTGCGTGTACTAACAAAAATGTTACTCCTTTTTAAAGGCAAAGTCATTGCGCATGTGGCATTAATAGAGACACAACTTTCAGGGAACTCTGAGACCTGTGGTAACTTAGTTAAATATGGGACTGGCTCTGACACTGACGTCTGTACAAAAAATAAAACTTCTAAACGTCTCTATGACTCATTTGTTCTCGTCTCTTTGTTTTTCTGTACAGGCGAAGTTTAAACAACCCGATTAGATTTTCCCCTCGCTGTGACCTCATATAAGAAGATACCCCTCCTTCTCTGAACTGTTGGGCATGTCTTCAGTTCTCTGGAGGGGGCGTGGCTCAGCAGTGGCTCATTTAAATAGACATTAAAATCATGTGTTTGGAAAAGGAGCGAACCAAAAGGAGCTCAAGATATAAAGAAAAAAGGCTTTATCTGCTCCGAGAAGTATTTTAATCGTGGCATTAACACACAGACACACTTTTGGAGAACTCTGAGACTCTGTGACGCGCACTGATGTCATTAACTACGACATAGGAAAACGATGAAGCGCCAAAAGCAGAGATAAATTTTAAAAAACTAGGCATTTCGCCTTAATTTATTTTTTTCATGACATCATCTCGAAATTGCAGGAAGAGCCGAACTCAACGTGGACTCACCCGATAAAAAGCCGTGGTCAGAGGAAGCAAAGCTGCAGCCACCGCATACTCTTCAGAATTCGAGCAGTCCTGTGGGCAGAGATAATAAGAGCGGATGATTAACAGGAAGAAAAAATTCAACAACAATAACAACAACTGATATACCATGGAAGAAAATATTTCCTGGTAAAGTAACACCAATCGCACTTTATGGCTATAATCGGGCATCAGACTTTTCCTTATCAGAGTTCTAGCAGGAACATTATGCATTAGCTCAGTGTCCTGAAACTGCCCTTCCTCACACACTTCTAAACATCTCTATGACTCATTTGTTCTCTCCTTTTTTTTTTTTTTTTTTCATGATTTGCATTCCAAGACGACGCTGAAGTCGTCTTGGCAAAATTCAACCGAGTAACAAACCGTTTGTGAACTGTTACACACACGATGTTGCTGGAACTGTTAGCCCTGAAATTTAAGAAATGATAATAATATAATCTTTATTTAAGCAGGTAATAATCGCAAATATCAACAGGACACGTGGCAAATACAAACCAATTTAATTAATAAAACTATACTTAACTGAACTATAGCTTAAAAAACTATACACAAAGACTAAAGATAAAAACATGCAATAGAATTATCAGTATTATAATAATACCCAAGTTAAAAGAAATAAAAACAATTACAAAAATTGTACAAAAAATACAGTGGTATGTTCTTAAGTTTTGACAATGACTTTAAACTCTCCCAAACTTCTGATCATTTTAATTCCTTCTGTATGTCATTCAAAATTAAGGGAGCAGTGTATTTGAAAGCTGAAGCTTTTTATTTTCCTAAATTTCTGTAATCCGTAGATTAACATGGAACGTGAATTTTACTGATTTTGATCGTTCTACGTATACAGTACCAGTCAAAAGTTTGGACACGCCTTCTAATTCATTGTTTTCTTTTGTTTTGTAATGTATTCCCTACATTCTAGAACGATACCGGAGATTTCAAAACTACAAACTAATACATATTTCTTATATGTATAAAGAAATTAAAATCAGGAAGAACCATGGAATTAAGAGGTGTGCCCAAACGTTTGACTGGTAGTGTATAGGCCTACTGTAAATATGATAAACTAACACTCAAGGAGAGATTTGTACATAAACATCAACCAATTTGAAAATCTATGAATACACAGGGAGGGTCAATTTACATCATATAACATACTGTGGTGTACAAGATTCAGCAATAAAACGTAAGGCACAGTCCTACGCAGTATCCAACAGCCTTGGGTAAAGATCAGGTGCAGAGTAGCTCACCATCAATTTCAACCTCTTGTCCAGTCACGATCTTAGGAAGGTTAGGTATTAACCCTTTTCTATTCGTAAAAAGCTAATTTTTTTTTGTCTGCATTTAACACCAACTTAAGTATGTTAGTGAAACATCAAAGGCTGACGACATGAATTAAAATTTTTGTATTACTGAGAGAAATTAACAACAAATGACTATCATCTACATAATAGAATGCAGCATTGATACATTTTCACAAAAATCACATATATATAAAGAGAGAGAGAGAGAGAGAGAGAGAGAGCAACAATGGTCCTAATGTTGAACCTTGAGGTACGCCTTTCAACACAGGGAGGATGAAGAAGAAGAAGAAGCAGCAAACTTGACACACTGTGTTCAAAATGACAAATAACTTGAACAATTGTACAATATGGTCCGACAGATAAATATTTAGAGTTTATTGATCAAAATGGTCAACTGTATCAAAAGCCTTGGGCAACAAAATGACAACAAGGTGGGCCTAAGAACAGCAAGGGCCAAACTGTCCCGGGCCATCAGACATGCAAAGCGCGCACACGCCCAGAGAATCCACAACCACTTCAGAGACAGCAGTGACACACGGCGCATGTGGCAGGGCATACAAGTCATCACCAACTACAGGACATCATCACCTGTGTGTGACAGTGATGGCTCACTTCCAGATGCGCTGAACAGCTTCTACGCACGGCTCAACATGCAGAATGCTGTGACTGCGAGGAAGACCACCCCTTCTCCGAATGACCAGGTGCTGTGTCTCACAACGGCTGATGTGAGGAAAACTCTACGCAGAGTCAACCCACATAAAGCTGCTGGACCAGACAACATCCCAGGCAGAGTGCTCAGAGAATGTGCAGAACAGCTGGCAGATGTTCTCAACGACATCTTCAACATCTGTCTGAGCAGCGCCATCGTTCCCACATGCTTCGAGTCTACCACCATCGTCCCCGTGTCAAAGAAGTCTTCTGTGTCCTGTCTCAATGACTACCGCCCTGTTGCACTCACACCTATCATGATGAAGTGCCTTGAGCGGCTCGTCATGAGACACATCAAGACCCTGCTGCCCCCCTCACTGGACCCACTGCAGTTTGCGTATCATTCAAAACGACCGGCGGACGACGCTATCTCCACCGCACTCCACCTGGCACTGACACACCTTGACAAATAATTGAATCCTGGACTTTCTGACCAAAAGGCCTCAGTCAGTGTGGATCGGGAACTGCACCTCCATCACCACCACACTGAGCACTGGGGCCCACCAGGGCTGTGTGCTCAGTCCTCTGCTGTTCACACTGCTGACTCATGATTGTGTAGCGATACACAGCTCCAATCATATCATCAAGTTTGCTGATGACACGACCGTGGTGGGTCTCATCAGCAAGAACGACGAGTCAGCATACAGAGAGGAAGTGCAGAGGCCAACAGACTGGTGTAAGGACAACAACCGGTCTCTGAACGTCGATAAGACAAAAGAGATGGTTGTTGACTTCAGAAGGACACGGAGTGATCACTCTCCGCCCATCATCGAAGGCTCCTCTGTGGAGATTGTCAAGAGCACAAAATTCCTGGATGTTCACCTGGAGGAGAACCTCACCTGGTCCCTCAACACCAGCTCTCTGCACAAGAAAGCCCAACAACGTATTTTCTTCCTGAGAAGGCTGATGAGGGCCCAGCTTCCACCACCGATCCTCACCACCTTCTATAGAGGGACAATCGAGAGCATCCTGAGCAGCTGCATCACTATCTGGTTTGGGAATTGTGCCGCATCGAACCGCAAGACCCTAAGACATATACACCACATGCTGCATCCGCAAATCCGCCAGCATTGTGGTTGATCGGACACACCCCTCTCACTCAATCTTCACCCTCCTGCCATCTGGAAAAAGGTACCAAAGCATTCGGGAACTTACATCCAGACTATGTAACAGTTTTAACCCACAATCCATCCGTCTCCTCAATACAGAGGACTGAACTGCGAAAAACACACACACACACACACACACACACACACACACACACACACACACACACACACACACACACACACACACAC
>JAQMYL010000007.1:24773509-24800258 GCA_030014365.1 Clarias pachynema | reverse complement strand
GAAAAACACACACACACACACACACACACACACACACACACACACACACACACACACACACACACACACACACACTCAGACGATCTAAATAACATCAAGACTGAACTGATAAACACACATGCACAAACACTCTACAACTATCTCACAATTTGTCTACAACTATCTCACAATTTGTTTAAACATACCTACCTGATCTTCTCTTTTTGCAATATATTGCACAATATTTATTTTACTTGATATTTGCACAAAGTATTTTTAAATCATTGCTGCCACTTAAGGAATGTCAAATGTTTACTGTTTCTCCTCCCACTACCTCAACTCATACCTCATTACTACAAAAAGTACTGAAACGTGCTACGTTGTTGTGTTTGTCACTCTGTAGCTCTTGTTTGCACATTTGCACGTGCACTTTGTTGTCTGTTGTCGTCTCTTTTTTGTATAGAAAAAAATTTAGGTTATCTTAAAAATAAAAAATGTAAATCTGTTAAGCTAGTCAGCTAATTAGGTCTCTTAGTTAGCTAGCTGGTTCCGGTAGAGTTGTGTTGTTAATTTATGTTGTTGCATGTACAGTATGTAGCACCTTGGTCCTGGAGGAACGTTATTTCGTTTTACTGTGTACTGAACTGTATATGGTTGGAATGAATAGGCAATAAAAGCCTGCTTGACTTGATCCAGTTGTTTAAATGCCGTATGAAACTCCACCACCTTAATTGTTGTAAAATTAAATGGTTAAATAAAGCAAGTAATTGATAAAAAAAAAAAAAAATCTTGAGTGTTATGAGCATTTCATTTATTTAGATCTGGACATAAAAAAATAACGAGCCCGATGAAACATACTGATCGGTAAAATGATCGCGGATGGCTGTTTTATCGGTTAAAATACCTCAAGTCTTTCACAATCCACTCAGACAAATCCCTCTTGAGTCCATTTCCATAGGAAGATTTTATTACTTTCCAAAATTTCTTCGGGTCATTTAAACAACTAATCGTTCTAGAAAGATGGAATTCGGGTTTCGCTTTTTTGATGAGAGGAGCATTTCTCTTGGCGCTGTCTATATATATATATATTTTTTTTTTTTAGCTTTAGCCCATGCAGTATCCCTTTATTTCAATAAATTGGACAACTTGGGGATGAACCTGAGGTTGGCTTGACCTTTTACTCTCAATTTACACAATGGAGCATGTTTATTTATAATTTTAGTAAGAAAAAACATCATTAAAATATTTCCAGCGCATTAATAAGAAGGCTTCTATTCCAATCAAAATCCCACAAGCCATGAACAAAAGCTTGTTCAAGAAAAAAAATGCTTCAGATCTCATCTGCAATCTCCTGAGAAGAAGCTTTTTGATAGCAAAAATAAAATTCTGAGAAAATTTTTAGAGAAATTGTGTTAAAACCAAGTGAATTTTTCTGCTTAAGATTTCAGAAACAGAGGCTAAATATATAAAACCCAATTAAAATCTCCAAAAAGGGGAATCCCATTAAAATCTAGAGGTGATAGTTGTTCAAAAATCTAGTTGTGAAAATCTAGAGATGTACCAGATGATAATAAAGATGGGGGTGGGAGGGGTTCAATTTTGTTATGAATTGCAATTCTTTTGTGTGCAATTGAAATTATAATATAGAGGTACCTTACAGTATGTTCTTTAGACCTTTCCTGCACCTCTTGTATACTCAGAACAGTTAATACGCATGATGATTGCCATGTATCGGGATACTGCAGTATTTACGAGTATAATCCGGGTTTTCGGTCCTCTTGTATCTGAGGATAACACTACATGACGTCTCGTGTAAAACACAGGCAATCAAGACTGTCTGAATAAATCAGGATGGCGTCTAAATAACTTAATCCATCGGTGAAACTGCAGACCCCAGGTCTACAACCAGCGTCAAGCAACAGGACAGATAATTCACGGATTGCTGAGAGCAGCAGTGTCACAAAGTCCTGCAAACTGTGTTTAGATCCGGGTGAGAAACGAGATCCGGCATCCCCAGCGGTGCAGAAGGCGAGCAGGGCTACGACAATAAACAAGAGGCGAGTATCCGGTCAAAACAGCATCCGCATCATCCACATGTGGATGTGTTCCACATCATCGGATCCTCTTTAAGAGCTCCAGGAAATCATCAAACACAATGCAAATAAGTGTGAGACCTAAACAACATCAGATGAAGTGGAATTATTTAAGAAAGTAAGTTAAAACCTTTAAACTTTAAGTTTTACAAGTTGACAAACATGACAACTGACGTGCCACCATCTTGGATATTTTCACATTTTCAGATATAAGAATTTCTAAAATATAATATCTCAGAATACAGTACATCCGATGTAAGTGATAATAAACGAGGAAGAAGAGAATGAAATGAAACGTCTGTGAACGATTAAACGTCTGTGTCCCCTTAAAGAAGCACAAATGCTTGAATCGTCAGCGATCGTTAAAATAAAATATCACAATAGTGATAAATCGTCTTATCGCACCGTTCGAAATGAAGAAGTAAAAAGAAGAAAAACGGAGGGGGGAAAAAAAAGGAAGATGAGTAAATGAGGAGGAGTGGATTTACTACAACATAAATAACCGGCATCATCCAGGAAATGGAAAAGTCTTCACAACTATGCTAGGATTTATCCTTTTTGGCCACTGACATGTCGACTCCGGTACGATCCGGTTGACTTTCGAGCGCGGAGGATTTTGAGTGCTGTATTTTGAAACACCTTTTTACTACCAGGTCCCCAGACTCGCCAAATAAAAAAAAATTAAAAGAGCAAGGCAGGAATGTAAGGAACAGATGCGAAACAGAAGTGTGGGACATGAAAGTCGTGGTACCGATACCCCCCACAACGCCCCCTGTGGACCGAGTGTGCAGCAGATTTTCCTCCAAGTGTTTTACACGGCTGTTGTATAACACACAGCTTTGTTGAAAAGAATTCCAAAGAGAGAGAGAGAGAGAGAGAGAGAGAGAGAGAGAGAAAAAATGGTTTACAGCTGAAAAGGAAAGAATAGCAGCTAGTACACAAACACGCACGGAAGAAGATCACAGACACCCGCAGTTTTTTATTTATTTATTGTTTTTAAATGTATGAACCATGGTGTGTTTTTGTTATTACGGTGGAAATTTCTTTCATTCTTTTCAGACTGGAACAGCCGTGGTCTTTTGGCCACCTTTCCGAACACACTTCTGGTCAGTCTGAGGATTTACTGTCCCAGAGACTAATAGCTAGGAATCTTAAAATCCTCGTTCCCACTTTACTGTAGTTCCAATTTAATAAAAAAGAGAAAAACCTGGTCGACCTGGGCCTTCTGAAAGACGTTTAAGGGTCTGTTTAGAGTAATCCTGACACACACACACACACACACAAACACACACCTGTCTGTAAATAGCTCCCCGCTCCTTCGACTGTGCACGTGAACCGCTCGCGAACGTACGACAGCCCATGTTGATTAGCGATCGGCTTACGAACAGCAGCGATCGGATTTGTGACGGAGCTCTCGGTTAGAATAAAGATGGAGAAAAGGGAAGTGGATTCCAAGCAGGACGAGTCAACCTGGTTTTCGATTCACATAAAAGAATCGTAGAGAGTCAACTCAAATAACTTGATAAATTAATTAGCCAGCATGTAAGTCTCGTAGCTAGTCAGGAGAGCTAAATACAGCTGGGATATCGAGGTTAGCATTCTAAGCTTCAGAAAACTTCTGCTCATGCAAGTGGAGAAGGTTTATGTCAATTCTTTAATTTTGACGCTGATTGTTTGCTCAAGCAAAGATTATCGGTTAATACGTTATCGATCTGTTAAATTCTTAACAGATAAATGTAAACATATCGTTTCAAGCAACGATGAGCGGGCCCAAGCACCCTGCGCCATCGCCACCCATTTAAAGGGGACATAGTAATACCATTATGACATAAGTTTGGAAAAGGGGAAAATTTAAGTTTAGACCTCCAAAAAGCCCCAGATGCTGGAAAACAAAAAGCATCACACTATGTCGTCACTCAACGTGATGTCACACAGAGTTATAAACCACTTTGGGGCATAAGTTTAAGGCGTCATCACGGCTGAGCTGTTTGAGATATCAAAAACCCCTCTGCAATTTCGCATACCCAATGTCTTGAGATCACAATTGCCCGGTTTGGTGGTGATCGTATGAACCCCCTAGGAGGAGTACATTAAAATCCATTGGCTGTGTTTTGCAAACGACCCAGAATAACTGACGTCCTGTTGAGCTCTTGACATCTTGTGAAAGTTGTTCGGCTCGATGAGCTCTAAATGTGTACCAGGTTTCGCGTGCATATGTGCAAGTGTTATTAATAATCATCCTTAGTAGAGCAAGAGCGTCCTCACACACTATGATGACGACATAGGGCTGATGACAGAGTGCTTGGGCCCTAAATAATAATCCTTAGAAGAACTAGAGCGCCTTCACACACTATGACGACTTATGGCTGATGTCATAGCCTGTGTGCGTTTAACTCTGAATGTACTTACTCTGGCGAACTTATCGTGTGGATAATCCGCAAACATTTAACGGATCGTTCTTACTTTTGGAGAAAATAATCAGCAACAGGCTGGCTTTAAAGGATATCGGAGAGATGGACATGGAACAGGGTTACGCTTGTGTCTGGTGTGTTTGCGCTGCTGGCTTGAGGTTAGACTGGGAACAGAACAAAGGATTTCAGTTTAAAGTAGACAACCGTGGAGAGTTAATAATAGAAGTTGCTTTATTTCTGATAGTAGCGATCCACAGACCTCCATTCTACACTAGACAGAAAACATCCTGCTTTAACCTCCTGAGACCTGAACTCTACACTATTGTGTACACACACACACACACACACACACACACACCTGTTTCTCTTTATTAGCACCTGGTAACTATGAACTTAATCAATATCTTGCAAGAGAAAGATGTTTGGCGAAACAATATGAGGATCAGAAAGGAATACAGACGCGGTGGAGGTGGGAGATAATTTCTAACACAGGATGATCAGCATTTAATATCACATCGATGAAGTAAAAAAGTAAAAAGCACAATGTGTCAGGTAATCATAATGCATCCATTTTGGCCGTGGTATAAGAGGAACAAAATGCGGTTCTAGAAAAACTAATCTAGCACATTCTAATAACAGCACACACTCTTGTTTTACACAACTGGAGCGTCGTGCTGAACCGAACCGAAAGTCAGAAATACTACAAGCGATGACTTCCTGTGAGCTGCAGCACGTATCGAGCTTTTACTCAGCTCCACTGGAATGCAGGACAAGCTCATGTGCCTATGAGTCAGGATGCTCCACGCGGAGCTCCATACAGTACGTGCTTGTGTTTGTGCATGTCCTATTCCCTACATGCGTTACAGCATGTGACCTAGTTCCCTCTGGCACGGTGACTTTAGCGCACACTAAGGCGGGAAGACGAGTCAGCTTCCTGCACGCATAACTTCCCAAACTCTTTCGAGGATCCGCGGAACGATTTAAGAAACACGTATACGGTGTTAAATAAATAAATCAATAAAAATAGCACAACAGCCTCCTAAAGCCAGGTGCAGCAGGACGAGTACGAGCGAAGCTTCCTGCGTGTAAGGTGTGTAATGTTTGATTAAAGTCCAGTCACCCGCGGTTGTTTGTTCAGCCAGCGGGAATGAGACAAAGGCCAGGGCTGCTGCTGACCTGCTGCTATTAAAGGTATGGGAATGATCTCCATCACAACTTCCCAGTGCGCGGCTTCTGCGTTAGCGCTCACAAACAGGTGGAGATATCGCAGAGTAAATGTTGTGACAGGATTTTTCCTTTTTTTTGGAAAAGTTGACCTCGCTGGACTTTAATAAGAGCAGAATGGTTGGGAGTAAAAGAAGAAAAACATTCATACGTTTGACCTTGAACCCAACATCATCGAGTCATTTTAAACGTGGCGGTTCATGTTAACCGTGGTTTCAGCCACGTGACGTCCGAGCCCACGTGCACCGTACAGTACGCCGTGCCGCCGATCTGTTGCGAAAATGTTGTTCGTCTGTTTTGCTATTCGCTCTCGTGATCGTCTACACGTGAAAGAACGTTTCTTAAACATGAGATGTTCTGTGCCCTTGTCCACAGAGAGGGAGATTAATCTCACAGCTGAGAGCTGACAGTGTCAAGTCTAAACAGCCTAAAAGACCTCCGTGATGTACTGTCTAAACAGTTTGCTGTTATGAATTTTGGGATGCGACCCAAGTGTCCTGATATGATTACGTCCTGCTGGTTCCTTAGTTTTACACGAGCATTATGTTGATTTAAAAAAAATAAAATAAAAGATTGTGCTGATCAGCATGACTGTAACTGGAGAAGAAAAAGCAAAACAAAACTAAAAATACACAGAGGAGAGCGGGTGACTCGATACAAACCGAGCTGAAGATTCACACTTCCTGTTCGAGGACAAATATTTGTTGAGTAAGAAAAACAGCTCGTGTTAAGCTTAAGGAGTCTGACTCCTGTTACCTCCCGTTTATTATACTCTCACGCTGCTGTCTTCTTCTTCTTCTGTCTCCTGATTGGCTCTCACTCTGCTCTTGGGACTTGTTGTGCCTGTAGACATGCGGCGACGTGCAGCGTGTCACGGACACCGCTGGTGTACCTGTCACGTGACGATGAATTTCCCGCCAGTTCCAGAGAGACGCCCCTGGCACGGCGCTGAGGGTGAATTACGGTCAGTGTGAGTCACGAGTGCTCAGGAATATCATGTTTATTTGTTCTGTTTACTGTTTTTAATTAGACTTATTAGACCATAGCTGGAAATCTAGGGAGAGGACTGGGCGTGGCTTCAAGGAGGATTTGTGGCATACTTGCTACTTTTGCAGCACGCAATCTGCTCCAGTAGACGGCTCTTTACTCCTGAACTCCTAAACGTATCGATACGCGTGCGGCTCGAGAAGATGCTGGCGACACGCGTGTCTGAGAAAGCATGCGACAGTCGTCGTTAATCCTCCTGGGTTAGTACAGTAGCTGTCGACTTCAGTTTCATTGGGATTTTATTTGCGAGCACATTACAGAATATGAATGAATGCATTTAAATAATTTTAGGTTTTACTCTTTCTAGTAACCAGGAGAACTTCGTTATTTAGAGTGTGTGTATACGGCTGTATAAGACCCTCTCCCCTGCTGATCAGTGTTCATATTATTATGATGATGATTGCATGCACTATTCCATACTCTTGAGTATTTACACTCTGCAATACAGCAGGTGGCGCCTAGCTGGTTTGAGAGCCGGCAATAAAACGAAAAAGAAGAAGAAGTGTCAACTTTAGTCGTATGCCTCTCACGTATGCGCTGAGAAATTTTTTGGAGGACATCGACGCCATTGACGAGCCATGATCGAGTACGCTGTACCTTCCGCCTCTTCTCTTGTCTTGTCGCTCTGGATAAGAGCATCTTGCCAAATGCCTACATGTGGACTCGATGCGCTGATCCGTGCCTGGGCACAAGTCAGAGTGCTCTCATTACACAAATGTACTGAACTTGGGGGTCGCGATCAGATCTGTGCTTTGGCTCGTAGAGTGAAAGCACCCGGATTGAGAGAGAAAGTCCTGTGTGACCTTGTGCTGCTGAGAAAATGTAAAAGTTATTCAAACTTCTCAGTAAAGAAAGGTTACGAGGGTATTTGTCACTCTGCAAATTATAGATTTGAAAAAGAAGGAAGATCAAGGACCAGGTAGGAAAACCTCTAAATAATTGAACACCACATTATAGGATTGTTGTGCAACAATTTCTAACTTCTAAGCAGGAGCTCATCGTTAAGGGATGATCGTTTCTAAAAAGCTTGAAGAACATGAGTCAGTGTTCCCTGAAAAAAAAAAAAGTATTTCAAACCCTGAAGAACTCTTAAGTATGCTGGATACAGCAGAGCGAACAGAGTATTTCTGCAGGTCCGGCCGCAGACGCAGACCGGGTGCTGTCTCACGGCTCGGTCGTCTGTCACTGCGCAGGAAATGGCTGGGATGCCAGGATGCTTTTGCACTCTTGCGTCCCCCTGCAGGGTCTCTGCTGGTCTTGCTCAACATCCTGTCCCAGATCTGGCCCTGACTTTAGCCATCAACACACACATACACACACACACACAAGCCCAAATCCAAACAACACTCTACTCTAAATACAACGATTAGCCTTCTTAACATGTTTGTTATATGAGGCTGCGATTATTAAAGTCGTCTGCTTAAACAGTTCCAGTCCAGAGGCATTTGGAGCTGTCCTCGCGCTTTTGTCTTCAAGACGAAACAGGATGACCGCGAGCACCACAGGAATGCACAACACAACGGCTTTGTCATTAGCTCATTCGTCTCTTTTTTTTTTTTTCTCCTTAAGCAAAAGCAAAAGCGGCCACCGAAACCGACCTGATTTGAACTTTAAATGACAAGAAATCTGACGAAGTTTTATTTATTTTGTCTACATTTTTTGCACATGAATATTCGCTGCATGCAGGTCTGACTTGTACGCAGACGCTCCTGGTCGACTGCTGCGAGCATGTGGTGACAAACGTGTTTGAGTTTGTGGTTGCAGTTGGAGGAGGTGAAGGGGACGGATGGACGGAGCAGGCACCATCGCTTCCGGATAACTCTCCGAGACCGAAGAAAAGCCTCGGCGAGATACGTTCGAAGGTGTTCGCTCTTGAGCTTTTGACTGACAGGTTGGCGCTCCGGCTCAAGCACTCGCCTCGGGGCTTGTCTGCAAAATAAAAAAATAAAAAAAAACCTCCTGCGAAGGCGTGCGTGCCTGTGCATAAATATTCCTGCGATTTAGTGCACATGTGGGTATAAAGTGAACCACATGCACATGATATATTTAAAGAAGAAGTGCGAAATGCAGCGTAATTTCTTTCCTCCCATGTGGCGAACAGGATTTCGCCCTCTGATCATGAGCACGGTTGTGGATCTACAGTATAGCGTGTGCCGCTTTTCCTGGAAACAAACGTGCCTGTGAAACCGGCGTGACGGGGAATGAACAAACTTCTCACCTATGGCGAAAAAAAAAAAAAAAAAAAAACAAGCCTGGCCTCTGAGCGCTCGGACAGCCGGGGCGACATGTGGATCCCATAACGCTACGAGTGTGTGCAGGAATGCGCTGTACTTTTTTTCCGCAAATAGACAAATCCTAGTTCATCTATTTACACTAATGAGCTCTTATGCCTCGATTGCAACACTGACGTGTGTGACAAGGCGGGTGATGGGCCAAAAAAAAAAAACGAGGAGCGGATCCATCTTCTTCGCTCCGTCGGGTTAGTGCGCTCATTTTTGAGCGTCGAGGTCATTACGTGCAAGTCTCATAAACAAGTCCTGGCACTGCCGCTCGGATCCTGGATGTCAGCACTTTTTAAAAAGTCTCTGTGATGCGATGAGACAGGTCGGCATCGGACGAGAAAGCGATTAAACAGTGCGCGGGTTACGGGATCTGGTTTTTCCAGCTCGTCTGAAAGCTACAGTATATCGACTCCTGGCTGCTTGTGAGACGATCTTTTTTTTTTTTTTATATATATATATATATTATTTTTCAATAGATACTTCACAGAATAACAACAAAAACAACATCCTACAGGACAAAATATTAACTGAACCAGGAATGTGCATTCCAGACGCACAACCTACAATATGCGGCTAATGTTTAGACTACGTATCATGGATTATAATTTTATTATCTACAGCGAAACCAAACGGCCCCTTTGCTTTTAAAAATAAAGCCTGGTTTGGAAACGGGAAGGAATTCGGACTACGTGTACGCTCCAGAAGCTTTCCAAGGTGAAGCGCTACTGCGGGTGTCCGGTGCAAATCCCGAGTAAGTTACTCACTCAGACGCGAGTGTTAAACAGAGGTGAAAGCAGGAAGATTTATGACCGCGCGACTATAAAAACAAAAATGTAAACGTTTTAAGCTGCAATCGTGTGGAGATAATAAAGTTTCTTTTTTATCAATTGAGACATTCCTTGAAACGTAGCGCAGCGATAATTTCCCACTGCGGGGAAGAATAACAAAAGCGGCCCCGAATATCTGGAGGTCACCTCGAATGACGTGCGACGCTCTAACACCAAATATCGGTTTACGAAAGCCGGTGGACGTACCGGGTCTGCTGTAGTGTCGTGGACGAGACCTGCTAGATTCAATTCAGTTTTTTTTATATAGCACTTTTAACAATAGTCATTTTCGCAAAGCAGCTTTACAAAATCAAAAACAAACAAAAAAAATAAATCGTCAGATTCTTCCTGATGAGCAAGCTGAGCTTGAACTCCCTGAGATTCCAACAGGAATAAACCTTAAGAGGAACCAGAGTCCACAGGGAACCCGTCCTCATTTGGGTGATATCAGATAGCAGGCATTGATGTTTAAGGAGAGATGTTTAAGATCATGTGGAGTCCACTTTCGTTACTGGAGGCTTGGAAACAAAACCGTTAGTGGGAATTTCAGTCCTGAACTATTGAGCGAGTCAGTCAGTCAGTCAGGTGGCTTTTATTAGGACGTCCCCACGTGCCGGTAACCTGTAAAAGATGGTCTTGACCCAAAACGGAGGCCTGGAGTGATGGGGGGGTTTGGGAATACGGCCTGCTGCATGTTCTGTAATATGTTATCTTCCGTTTATGATCCAAAAGCATTCCTCGCTCATACGGCATCCGTAAATCTATACGGCGCGACTGTAAAATGTTGTATCGTGAGTCACGCTGTTAGTCGTCACCGTTAAGTGTGTTTGATGGCCGAGGATGGATTTCACACACATTCATTTATATATAGAGAGAGCTCCGGCTTGGTTTCACTGTTTCACAGAAATTTGCTCTCAATATTATAACAATAACAATAATAACGATAATAATACAAAACTCACAGGTACCCTTTTGCCATATAAAAACCGAACGACTTTAACCAAAATATTACCCCGACCCCCGTGACAAAATACACAAGATAGTCGAGTTTTACCAAAGGATGGAGATGTAACGGGGTTAACATACCGAACCCTTTCGAAATATTGCGAAAACACATTCGAGGGCGCATATTTGACCTCCTGCTGTAGACGGCAAGCGCGTGAACAGCTCGAGCCGCCCGTGTCCCTGACGGCTTTTACGGTCATCCTGCGGCGCGCTGCCTCGCTCAGCTCCACTCCGGCTGCAGATGTTGGGACTAATAACCTCGCCCAGGATCACAGCACCGAAAATATGCCAGGAACTCGAAGTGACTCAATAAAAAGCAGTGCGCTAGTAAAACGGCACCGCGCTGTTAAAATACCCCAACCTCGTCATGTGGGGCTGTAAAACCAAGGACTACCAGCGGGACCTCGTTACGCTCTGATTGATGGCAATGTGAAGGTTTGGAGAAAAAAAAAAAAGAAAAGAAAAAAAAAAAAAAAGAGATGAATGTTGGGGAAATTTTTAATAAGTGCTACGCGCAACAAAAACAAAAAAAACTGAAAATCAGATGTGTTGTTCTCTCAAACCATCATAAAGTTATATCACATAAACCAAAATGCCATCGTTAACTCAAATCACTCGTGTTTATTATTCGTATGAGCCACTAGAATAAGATTGCGCAATGTTTTGCAAAGTTTACGTAATAAAAGGGAAGCGCACGTGTCTGTACGGGTCTATACGCTTACCGCTGCGTATCGTCAGACGTCTGAATCTGATTCCGTTCATTAAAAGGCCGCAGGAGGTCTCGCTAACTAAATGTTACAGGTGGAAATGATCGCTATTAGGGCCTGCATGGTTTACAGGCCGCCGCGGGTTTTAAGAAACTGTTGCATTAAGTGAGTGTCATTAAGTGAGCATTGTGAGCGTGCTCTTTGTGTAATTGTGACTGCAGGTTATGTGGCGCGTCCCACCTGAAGGGCGCAGTTCATCAGGCGCACTATGTGGTCGAACTGCTGGTGGTCCAGGATGGCGCGGTTGAGCTGCACGTGCAGGCTGAGCTCCTCGGTCAGGCACTGTCGGGCTGCTTTGCCCTTCAGGGCGCGCAGGGCCGCGGGGAGAGCCTGGACACCAAAAACAGCAACGACACATTCATGGCTCACTCAGCACCACATTCAAAAAAAAAAAAAGGCACACAAATCCCACAACTTCCACCTGTTCTGGTAGCGCATATGGCTATTATTACGTTTCTTAGTCATAACTATTCTCACATTGCTTGTTAGTCAACAGTTTTTGTGGCGGGAGGAAAGAAAAAAAAAAAAGTTAAAGCAAAATTAAACTGCAGGTTTATTTTTAGTACGTTTTTGAACACTACAAGTAAAAATTAACCTGGACCACCATCATAACACTTTTCTGGAAATTCAGCACATCGTACACCTGTATGGACACAAATCGAGTAAAAAAATAAAAAAAATGTTAAAAATGTATGGAGCGCGTTATAAAGGCTTTATAACTTTTAAATGAGCTTTAATGTCATTTGAGCACTTGGTGTTCTGACACCTAATGGTGTTTATTAATGGTGGTCCATGTGTGTTCAACCATGTTAAGATTAGTGTATTGTCAGGCTTAATATTTACATAATTTGCATTTTCATCCTCTCTTGTAAGCCCTGTGTATACAGTAGGTCACGTTTAATAAGACCACACCCAATGAAATGGGTTCACCGAAAAAGTCTTAGTCGGCGTATTATCTTTGTTACAAATTGTGTTTTATATATAAATATCATGTCTGTATTATTATGTACAAAACCATTTACTATTTCCTAAACATTACTTAAATGTAATAAATAAATAACATCACAGAAGAATATCTGCGTGCCTTTACAGAAAGAAAAAGAAAAATATAAAGGCGTGAGTATGATAAAGTTAACTCTCTGGCATGTTCTCCAGCACACTCAGTAAAACCTCCAGCTGTTTTAGCTGTACAGTACATAAAAGATTTTTTTTTTTTAAATAAACACAGTTATGTTGATATTTGGTGTGAAAACTCTTTGCTTGAAAATAATCAGTCGTGTTACGATTACAGAGGTGTGCAGGTTTATAAGTAAAACTGCTGGTAGGTTTTACTGAGTGTGCTGGAGAACATGCCAGAGTTCTTCTGCTCAACTTTGTCACACACAAATCCAGGAGCCTACATTAGGGTTTTTAGGTCTGTCATGTGATATGTTGCTTTTTTTTTCTTCTGTAATGTTCTTTACTCTATACTTTAAGGTATGTTTGGAAACAGTAAATGGTTTTGTAAATAATAACACAGACATAATAAGAATGTATGACAATTTGTACTACAGATAGGCGGCATGGTGGCGTAGTGGTTAGCAATGTCGTCTCGCACCTCCGGGGTCAGGGTTCGATTCCCACCTTCCAGTGTTTGGTGGGTTTCCTCCGGGTACTGAATTTTTCTCCCAACAATCCAAAGACATGTGGGTTAAGCTAACTGACATTTCTATTCATACACAACTTCTATTTATATACAACTTCAATCCCATACAAAAATTTCATAATTCTATATTTTCTATATTGTACAGCAAGGTTTTTCTTATTTTTCTTATATTGTATATTTTGCATTGTACAAATATTTTTTTCTTTCTTAGTTACATTTATTTCTATTTTCTTTTTCATATTTATTTCCTAACAATAGTCTTTTATTTTAAGGTCACAGGTGGTCGTATAAGCATTTCACTGGATATCGTACTGTGTATGTGACAAATAAAATTTAAATTTGAATTTGAACTGGCGTTCTCAGATTTGCCCGTATGACAACCGGGCATTGAACTGGCACCCCGGCCCATTAACAGATGGCGGGTGGACGGACCGAAATTCTGCAAAAGAAATACTACTTATAATAATAATAATAATAACAATAATAATAATAATAATTAATATGGAAAGATATTTTTTGATATAGTCTGTCTGGAAAGAACAATTCATTTTAAAAAAAGGTACAGTACAGCCAAATCAATATACGACTGTTTCAGATAAAGCCTGTGGAGGCCGGTGAAACCTCTGGCTGCTCTGCTAGCGCTCAATCCAGATTTTCATCTCAGCGGTGTGGAAATGGCTACACGGTGGTGACGGCTTTACTGGCTCCGTGGAGCGGTTAGATAGGAGTCCGGCATTTTTGCAGCCACAGAGGAGCGAAAGCTTTAATGTTGAACCCATTGGGTACGTGAAGGAACTGGCTACCATCCCACAGCTGTTATAAGGGGAATCCATCCGAAAAAACAACGAGGGAAAAAAAAAAAAAAGGCTCGGATAAGATCTCGACAACCCTTGTGGTTTAGGTGGTTTATAGAGTTATTTGGCTGAAGAAAACGTAACGTAAGCAATGCTGCCAGTTAATGTTAAAATAATATTTCTGCATGTGATAGCGAGAGTGAGATAAGAGGAGTATGTGTGACTGACTGTTCAGCTTTTTTTCCCTCCTCAGCTGCATGTGTGTGTCTATGTATGTGTGTGTGTGTGTGTGTGTGTCTAAGACTCCCAGATGGAAGTTTGATGCTGATATTAATTTTAATGTTATGAGTAATACAGGCTAATCTCTTGCTCCAGATGTGTGCATGTGTGCAATCTACATGAACGCATAAGCGCACTCTTTATCTCTGATCACCTTCTCAGTCTCCAGCGTCTTGTTTTCGAAGATGAACCCGATGCAGCTTCGCACCACCTCCAGGCGCCGGGCGCTGTTAAACACAGAGTTGACTTTCCCTGTGATTGACACTGAAACACAGAGAGACATTGAGCCAAATTAGTGATCACTGTAATGGGGCGACGGTGGCTTAGTGCTTAGTTACGGCTCTGGGTTACTGATCGGCAGGTCGACTGATCGGAAGTCAGGACCTTTAGCAAGACCCTTTAACCCGTAAAAATAGCTTGCTCTGAGCCCTGCCTACTAACAAAGCTAGGATATGATGGGATCAGAATAAAGAATGTGATGAATAAAGGCTGAACTTATAATTACTGTACACAATATTGTGGTTACGTTCTCAGTCCTGATTGTTCTTTCTTTCTTTTTTAATGCCATGCCAGCTTCTATGGCTATATTCATGGCGAGAAGCATTTTTGTTATTTAAAAACTAGATAAGATGTTTGAAATTAATTTTTTCTAAGAATTTTAAAACTATATTTGGATTTACTTGTTCAAAAACTTTTTTAAAAGTATCAACAGAGTAAAACAAGTTCCTTAAAGGAGTAAAAGAGTTACAGTCAAATAAAATATGTTTGATGGACAACTGGGTTCTGCATGATGAACATTGTGGTGGATTTTCTCTTGACAGTAAAAATGTGTGTGTTGCTTTTGTGTGTCCTATCCTGCATCTTGTATAGGTCACTTGATCCCAGCGATTTTTAAAAGGAAAGGTGTGTCTTGATCCAACATCAGAGTTTATTTGATATAGTTTATTATTTGAGTATTGGTCCTGATTGTTCAAAAGGTGTTAATTAGTAGCTGGATTCAATTAGTGCCGCTGTTTCTATAGTGACACCATTGAGAAGGTTTCTTTAGCACATATTTAGGTAGGAGTCTCCAGTGTCAGTTCTTTATAAAGTGAAATGATAGATTACAGAAGGATAATAAACTCTTAAGCACACCAGCACATCATTGATTATTTTCCTAAAACAGCACGTTTCACTCCTTATCCACTTTGTTCATTCCATCATAAATATCCTGAGGAAAAGATTTTGCGACCTTCTTCCTGCTGCTTTCGTCACTCACCCACAGGGGGACCCGCAGGCACCACGCACTTCTTCTTCTCGGCTCGCGTACTGACGTTGGCGAGGTTTTGCTTGGCCAGGCCCTCCTCCGTGAGCTCCCCGACCTTTTCGTCGTCGATCAGGGGGAAGGGCACCACGTGCACCCGGAGGTGAGATCCCTCGCTGGGCCGAGGTACCTTCTGGAAGGCCATGTGAGGGTTGGGATTTTCCTGAGGAGAAACACAGAGTGTGTGTGTGTGTATGTATATATAAGAAAATCTGGAGTGATGGCAAGCAGTTAGAAAAGCCTGCATTATTCGTGGTGCTCTTCTCCACGAGCCAAGATCCACTGCAATGCTTAAAAGTTCAATAAACAATCTGCTCGGCCCTAAATGAAAATGTCCATGTCGAGAGCAAGAGTGGTCAAATATTTGGCAGAAACTCGGTGCTTAATCAACACAGTGCAGGAGCAGAGCAGGACAGAGAAAAACAGAGAAACTTGTTTAGCCAGATGGAGTGAAGAAGAAGAAGAAAACTAACAAGAGGTCAAAAGATAAAGCGAGAGAGAGAGAGAGATGGATGAGTGTGACGAGGCTGAGTTTTTTTGCGTGCTCACGTTGCGGTAAAGCTGCTCCGAGAGCTCTCTCATGTGCTTCTGAAGTTTGCCCTGGTTCTCCTCTTCCTCCTTGAAGTATGCCATGTCGTAAGCCACCAACTAGCGAGGGACCAAAAAGACACCTTGTTTATTCATCTGCTGTTGCGGGATCGGACTTATGATGAAGGAGACGGACGAGTGCTGTGCTTTACCTCGTCAAAAAGATCGCAGGCTCTGTACGGAGGCCCTCTCTCCGACACGAACCCGGCGAAGGCCATGCCGTCCAACACCTTCGGCAGGAAATCGTTCTCGAGGAGGCCGCGTTGGCCCAGGAAGGCCGCCTGCAAACAAAAATGTACAAAATAAATAAATCATTTAAGAGGATGGATGTCACCCGTCGTGATAGGCTTATTCATGGAGACTATGACTGAGCATGTGACTAAAACACCCGTGTCTCATGTGATTACACGGAGTGACACAGAGTGACTTATCTAAACTAACGAACGATTGCATTCCTGTCGGAGGGGTGAATGAGACGGATGGGGAGCGCGGCGCTGGGCCTCAGTGCAGCTGGCACACAAGGGATGCTTGAGAGTTAATGGGGAAGAAGCATGCTGCATTCCTCAGGCATAATCTGAGCCATGTGGGGTGCTCGGAGGAGGATGTGCGGGGACGTTGTTGTGGATACGAGCTTCCAAGCAAATAAAAACAATGCAGTGGGGGGGCGGAATGGGGTTGATCGAGAGAGAGAGAGAGAGAGAGAGAGAGAGAGAGGACGAGTGGATGAGTGGACGAGTGGATGGATGGATGCGTGCACGCGAACACGTACGAACGGGCGGTATTTTGATTCTTTGCATGTGGCTCATCTTGAGATGGAGGACTTTTTGAACGGGGAGATAGTATCGGGTCGCGGGCTCGTCAACCAGAGCGCGGCTTCCTGCTTATCTCTCGGTTTATCCCTGTTTTCCAGAAGCATTCGGTTTATGTAAGGCAGCCATTTTTCCCCCCCCCCTCCACCAGCCTCAGGACACTTCGATGTTAATTTAAAGGCTCGAACAGCAGCGGGACACGCACACGCACACATGCTACCTATTTTTGATATTCGTGACTTTTAGACGATCCCGCACTGACGCACGTAACAATGAAGCTTTATCCAGGCTAATGTATTCTTTTTAACCCTGCCAGGTTGATTTTCAATCTTGCCTCATTAATAACAGCGCTACACAATTTATGTGTTTATACGCTATACCATGAACAATCAGAGTAAAGGAATTTCATATAATTATGAATCATTATTCGCTGATTTAAAAGCAATTTTGTAAAGATGATGTTTAGATTGGCTTTATTACGCTTTATGTTAAACGTGGACAGACCCTACATACTGTAGTGCACTATAATGCACATAATCAGACTTGCATAAGTAAGTAATGCGCTTGACGTTAGCTATGAATATGTTTTATCGGTTCAGGGACTAATAACATTTAATCAGGTGATGTTATAAAAATGAGAACATGAGGATACGAGGAGGATAATCGCCATCATCTGAAGAATAAAGCCAGATTAAAGCGTTTTTTTTATTTTTTATTTTTCCAGTGGACGATTTAGGGCTTATTATTCAAAAGTGCACTGGTGCGTGTGGACGAGACATATGAAACGCATTACACGCCAGCGGGCGCGAGCCGAGACCGGTTTGAAGAGGACTCGGACGGTTACCGTAATTATTCACTGGTGCTGGACGCTCGTAAACACTCCCTACGGACAGAGGTTAACGCCCCGGCCGCGCCGCTCTCTTACCTTGTGAAAGTGAATCACGGGTTCGGCGTGGATGCGGATGAGCTGCAGACAGGACCTGTAGCCCTGAAACAGTTGTGCAAACAAGCGCAGGAAAACCGCTCTCACCTCCTTATCCTGCCAGTCGGAGACATAAAGAAAGTCAACTCTGGGTGTGAGTCAGAGATGCTAACCAACATTTAAGAGTCATTAATAAAGGGGGTTATACTCCTACAATGTTTTTTTTTTTTTTCCCTTTCCCAGCCCCCGGGAGAGCAGCTATGCAATAATGCCTGTTTCAGCAACTCGGCGCGTTAAATCTCATCTTGAAGTTGATTCCTCTGGTGTTAAAAAGCAACTTCAGAGGTCAGGAGGGCAGCCTGGGGTTATTAGCGAAACACTTACCAGCAGTTTGAGGTTGGACGGAGCGGAGCGTGGAGGAGGGAAAGCGTTATCGGCTATCTCCAGATCTGGGTGCAAAACCTGGAAGGAGTCAGAGTGAAGAAATGTGAGTTTATTGCTTCAGCTGGAAACGAGCGATTAGAAGTGATGAGCGCTGAGTCAGTCAATACAGACTGCAGTTTTCATATGAGCACCAAAAAACGCAGGTTCAGGATTTCATCAGTACTGATTGTGTGTGTGTGCGTTATTATTATTTAGATTATCATTATCATTATATATGGGTGAGGAGTGGCACTGTGTAAGAGAGACTCACCAAAGATAGCGAGCTGTGTGTAGTGTGTGAAAGAGGCTCGGGGAGCTGAGACAGATGGATACACTCGGGGATTTTTATCGTCCCTCCGTCCAGGTCAGCGATGATCACGTCGAGCTGTCAGATCCCCCCACCCCCCCCACCGACAAGCAGGTCAGAGACATGAACGCTCATCATACTGTAATATAAACAATGGTGCAATATCCCGAGACTCAAACTCACCAGCTCCTGAATTTCACTCTGGAACATGGAGTGCACCCCGATGATGAAGGGCGTGGGCGAGCTGAGGACCTCCAGCAGCCCAGACGGGAGGATGGGAATGTACGGGTAACTGCGGGGCAGAAGGTCAGACCATTAGCGTTACTGCAGGTCATCAAGACACTGGTCTTATAGCGGATTATTCTCTCAATAACGCCGGATAAACACTACGGCGACGTGCAAAAGTTTGTGTCACATTGGGTTTCTGGGTGGGTTATCAGGCTATGAATAATAATAATAATAATAATAATAATAATAATAATATAATGATCCTACTGAAACCACAGTATCATGGTGTAATAATAATAATAATTTGTACTTTCACAGGACTAGAGACCATTTCAGGAAAAAAAGAGAAAAACAGACATAACAAGAGGGGGAGATAATAATAAAACCTAAATAAAAAAAATAAGAACTAATATATTTTCTCCACATCATTTTTTTTAAACAATGATATGGAACAACCTTATAACTAGGGACCAAAAAAAACACAAAAACAGAAAAATTAATATTTGCCCAAAATCTTTTAATAAAAAAAGGATAAAGAAATTTACAGAATTTCTTATTATTTTCTTTTTTATTAAAAGACATAAAAAGGTATAATGGCAAAATACTAATAAAAATAATTATAATAATACATAAATTATCTGAATAAATTATGGGAAAAAAATTAATGGATAGATAAATTGATCAATTTATTATAATAATAATGTAAACAAAATATAAATAAATGATTGGTTTTTCTAAAAAAAAAATAAAAACTGAAAAGAAATATTTTATATTTAAAAAGATAAAAAAGAAAACAAATGAAAAAATTATTAAGTTTTAAGTTTTTACTAAGACATAAAAAGTATAACAAAAGCATTAACAAAAATACATAAATTGTCTAAATAAATACAACTAATAAAATATGTGAAAAAAAAATGTTTAAAGAATTCTTACAAAAAAAAAGCTAATGATTTTTTTTCAAACCTGAAAAGAGATTTTTGTCCAAAAGTCTAATTAAAAAGGAAAATGGCAAACAAAAAAATTAGAGCTAATTATTTTTTTATTATAAGACAGAATTAATAAATTAATGAATAAATGAATCTACAGCCGAACAATCCCGCCCACTGTTAATATTTTCCCCTAAATTATTTTAAGTAACTTTTCTAAAAAAAAAATTTTTTTACATTTTTTAAAAAAAACGACTGTATGCCCTCCTGTAAACCCCTTACAGCATGCTACATTATTTCCTTTTTCTTTGTGTTGAATCTGTCCTGTTTGTTGTTTTTCTTTACACACCTGTACTTGAGAGGAAACATCAGGGCCACTAAGGCTCTGCAGGCCTCGCCAAGCCTCTGGTAGCTGGTGGAGTGGAACAGAACCTTGTGCTCGGTCAGAACGGCACAAAACAGACTCAGGACGTTCTGGATGCCTGAAATGAAATCGACAAAACAACATAAAAATATGTTACGGGTGTGAATTCTATTAGAAAACACCTATTGAGGGGATAAACTGCTACGCATTACGAAATCTTTCTAAAAATAAAGCCGAGCTGTTTTCGACATGAGAGTCCAAGGGAAATGCTGATTGTTTCATTTCTAACCCGTGAGTCACAAACACGACCCAAATGAAGAACAAATGTCCGATGTAATGCGAAGCAGGCGAGTTAATCCGGGCGTTCCAAGGGGTCCTGGTCCTCGGAATAATTTCATGCTATGCTGAAGGTGATGGTAACAGCTCACGTTCCACATAAATCACTAAATTATATGTAGCAGGATGGTCGCAATTTGTTCACAGGACAGCGGGTTTTTTTGTGCGTTTTTGCGAGCAAATTGACAACCGGGAGGAGAGAAATGCTGTACAGTTCCTGTTATTGTTTGTTATCAACATACCGAGGAGATCGTTAATCACGGGCTTGAGAGAGCCAAACGGTGACAGAGGCATCCGCAAGGACGGCCCGGGGTCAAGGGGTCGGCTGTGTGTCAAAGTCTGACACTCACCAACAAACAGGAACCCGATATGGACATGAGCAAGAGCTACCAATGACAAATGACAAATGATGAAGAGCTCGGGAAATGAACAGGCACTTTCTTTTTTTTCTTTTTTTTTGGTTGCTGCCATAACAACCAACGGTTTGGTTTATTTCCCGGGATGCACATTTTCCAGAAAACTTCAGTACCGTCTGCAAATAGACAGCGTGAAGCAAAATAACGATTTATGATTTATTTCTGGCTTCGAATACGCCGTGTTTACATCCCCAGCTGGTGTCCTTGGCCTCTGTCGGAATAAACGCTGCATCATTAAACAGAACACAACAGGTTTCATAATCTGAAAGATATCCACACACAAACACACACACACACACACACACACACACATATTGTCCTCTTTCTCCCTGACCTTGAGGTATTTACTTATCAGCTGGAAACAGCTCTCCGTTTCCGACCACAAATAAATGCAGGCTGACAGACAACAAGCTGAGGGCACGCTGCAGACTAACTACTTCCTGTTACTGCGGAACAAGATGAGGCTCGAGGACCTTCATCAACTGTGACTCGGTACTGATTCTGAGGCAACGATTCTGCTGGTTTGCCTCGATGATGCTGCGATCGGGTACGGAAGGAAGGAAAAAAAAAAAGTCGCAAAAATGATTGAAAAGGATATACAAGACATACGAAGACATGAAATTCTCAAATCTGACAGTCTCCACTGTAGGACTTTAGAGAGGACAGAAATCAAACACACACACAGACACACAGTGTCTTATTCCCTGACACAAGGACGTCTTCCATAGTTCATCAACTACATATACAGTACAGGTGAAGCTCGAAAAATTTGAATATCGTGCAAAAGTTCATTTATTTCAGTAATGCAACTTAAAAAAGGTGAAACTAATATATGAAAACACAAAATGCACAGTCTCAGAAAATTAGAATATTACATGCAATCAATTAAAAAAATTTTTGGCATGTAATATTCTAATTTTCTGAGATGGGTGGATTTGGGGTTTTCATGAGCTGTAAGCCATAATCATCTCAATTATGACAAAGCACGGCTTTAACTATCTTGCTTTGCATGTAATGAGTCTATCTCACGTATCAGTTTCACTTTTTAAGTTGCATTACTGAAATAAATGAACTTTTGCACGATATTCAAATTTTTCGAGTTTCACCTGTATATATTTTTTCTTACCCAGTTATCGTTAATAATTCAACGCGACACTGTTAAATTCACAATACTGATTCGTCAGACGGCTTCCAGTCAGTCATTCTCGAACACACCAGATCTATTCAAAATAAATAAATAAAAATCCTGCAGTGGCCTCGCACACACCAGGGTCAAGAGGTTCGATTCCCATCCGTTAAGTTTGCGCGTGTTTGTCCCCCCCTCTCATGTCTCATGCTTAGTGGGTTTCCTCCAGGTACTCCGGTTTCTGATTAAGCTAATTGGTATTCCCAAATTCCTCATATTGTATAAGTAAGTAAGAGTGTGTGTGTGTGTGTGTGTGTCCTGTAATTAATTGCCACCCTGTCCAGGATGTACCCCGAGTCCCCTGGTATTGGCTCCAGGCCTCCCATGAACATGGACAGGATAAGCGTTATAGAGACTTAGTGAGAACTTGAAAGAAAAAATAAATAAATAAATAAAGGTTGGTGAGGGATCTAGTTTTTACAGAGATAAATTGATTAAAAAAATAAATAAATAAATTTTTAAAAAGGTATGATGTAACATGTATTTGCATTCTTTGTTAAACTTCTGTGATAAACAAGTAATAAACCATTTTACTGGAAAATGAATGAACTCTGGGGTGAGATCAGGGGCTCCCTGAAGGATTGTATCTCTTGTTTACGTCTCGCTTTTTGCACCAGCTCTGTTGGAACGCTCCAGGACCGAGCGGTAAACAAAATAAATGACCAACTTGATTAGCTTCCAGGCTCCGTGGTTTGTTTCATTACTCACTTTATAACCAGGCAGCCGCAAAACATCCATCTTAACTCGGCCTTATTACAGACTATTAAGCGGAGCGAGCTTGAGCTTGGTGTGTGTCAGATGGGGAAGCTGGAGGACGCTGCATGGGTCGCATGGAAACCTGGAAAAGTGGTGCCATTTAAGAGATCGTTAATATCGCTTAGCTTAAACGAACGGCGACCAAACTCGTCACTTCTACTGAATCCTGTCGTCCCCCCCCCGCCCAAGTTCAAGTGGGTAGGCTGTAATCTTGTAGAGTGCGTGTTTGTTCTGGGTTTGAACCTCGTTCACCTACGAGGTTTCGCGTGACAGAGAGAGAGAGAGAGAGAGTCTCGCTGCATATCGGCACGTTATCGGAGCATGTAGACAGGCGGGACGTCCGACAATAAAATGGATATTCTGGAATTCGCATTAAGATGCTACACATATGAGGCTAATCACGGCTCTTGTCTGGAGTGGACGTGGAACACGTGCGTCGGACGTTTGACGTAAGCCAGGCTCACGAGACGCTGGAGATGTGGATAATTTGTCCGGCGTATAAACTCTCAACCTTTTCTTAACGTCCTGATAAAGTGCATATCTGTGATAAACGGTTATGAATTGCTCGCTCCGAATCGCCGCATGCTAACTATTAGAGCATTCCAAAGGAGGTCACCGAGCCTGCCTGACGTTTTCATACGATACCCCGCTTTATGCGTTTTCGTTTCACGAGATGGGGGGATTATTTCCATTCCTTTGGAACTGTTTGATGTTTCCTTCGACTTTTCCTCACCTTTAACACAATGTACAAAATGTACTTGAAAACGTTGCACAACCGCGCTGAAACAGACATCGCAAAAATGTGCGTTTATGGGATTGTTGCACAATAGGCCTAATAGAGTTTACACTGCTCTGTCATCACCTTGAGAAATGATAGGTCTGTCTACACTATAGAAAAACACACACACACACACACACACACGGATAACAACCTCATACTAACCAGATTTCTGCAAAATTTTAACTCCAAAGATCATGTATTTAATACTTTGACCAATAAGTTGCTTGGCAACTCTACTGTGCAGTTGGTTCAGTCCAGTAAACTGTTAGTCAAGTCCAATGACCCATAAATCATCTCTAACCAGATGCTTCCAGTCTAGACAAAGACAGCTCTCTTAGTCAAGTTTAACAAACCACCAGTCAAGAACTGCTAGTCAAATCCAATGAACTGTCAGTCAAATCTAATGAGCTGCTACTTAAATCCAGTCAGCCGCTGGTCAAGTCCAATGAACGGCTAATAAAGTCCAGGTAGCTGACAGACAAAACCAGTGAGTTGCTAGTCATGTCCAGTGAACTCCTACGCTAGTCCAGTGAGCTTTTATCCAAGTCCCAGAAGCTGCTAGTCAAACCAGTTGAACTGCTAATCTAGTCCAGGTAGCTGCTAGACAGGGCTGGTGACCTGCTAGTCAAGTCCAATAAACTGCAAGTCAAGTCCAGTAAGCTGCGAGTTAAGTCCAGTAAGCTGCGAGTTAAGTATAGTGAACTAGTCCTAGTTCACTGTAGTGTCCAAATAACTACTAATCAAGTCCTGTTCAGTTTAGTCCGGAACTTCTAACCAAATTTAATATGTGGGCGTGGCCAATGAAAGTGATGCGTTTCCCAGGGAAATCCCCAAATACGTCCAATCAAAGGGCTTCAAAAAAATCTTTAGATAAAAAAATTATCTGTTTAATCCAAAACACTTTTAACACAATATAGTTACAATAGTTTAGGCGAAATAAATAAGTTGACGGATGAGGATTAATTGGAGGGAGCAGATGGAGAATGATGGACTTGTGAGTGAGTGAGTGCATGTGTGTAAGTGAATTAACGAATGCGCGAGTGTGTGTGAGTAAGTGTGTATTTGAGTGAGTGAGTGAGTGAGCGAATGAGTGAGTGAGTGAGCGAATGAGTGAGTGAGTGAGCGAATGAGTGAGTGAGTGAGTGAGGAAATGTGTGAGTGAGTAAGTCAGTAACTGCATGTGTGTATATTAAAGGAGTGAGAGAGTGAGTGCATGTTTGAGTGAATGAGTGAGTGAGAGCATGTGTGTATAAGTGAATGAGCGAGTGTGTGAGTGAGCGAGTGCATGTGTGAGTGAATGCATGAATGTGTGAGTGAGTGAATGAGTGAGCGAATGTGTGAGTGTGTGAGTGAATGACTGAGAGGATGTATGTGAGTGACTGAGCGAGTGCGTGAGTGTGTGAGTGAATGACTGAGAGGATGTATGTGAGTGAGTGAGTGAGTGAGTGAGTGAGTGGATGACTGAGTGAGTGAGACAGACCCACCTAGCTGCTGGAAGAGGAGCGCAACACTTTTATTGGAAACAGGCAGGTCGTCATTTAGTGGAGTCTGTATCAGCTGTCGGTCTCCAGCTCCAAGAGAAAAGAGCTTCTGCAAACACACACACACAATGACGTGAGCGCACACACACACACACACACACACACATTTCCACACACACACACACACACACACACACACAGTGACGTGAGCACACACAGCGTTGTTACATTACCACCGACATTAAAAACACTCGACTCGTGGAAAGCTTCAAGCCACAACTGAAGACCAGAGAACAGCAAATGCTACTGTACAAAACAACACTGCTCTCAGACATGTAAAGTGTGTGTGTGTGTGTGTGTGTGTGTGTGTGTGTGTGTGTGTGTGTGTGTGTGTGTGTACGCTGTCATGTTAAATTTTCCACATCCGCACTGGATTCTTTTTAGCCAGCGCATTAGTAGTCTCACAGAGAAAAACCCAAATCATAGGTTTCCCCTCAAAATAAAACTGGCAAGTGATGCAGACGTCTACAGCAATACGAGCCAAAGTCAAACTGTTTGTGCGCGTGTGTGTGTGTGTGTGTGTGTGTGTGTGTGTGTGTGTGTGTGTGTGTGTGTGTGTGTGTGTGTATCTAAAGAGCGACATTTAGCACCGAGCAAAACAAAACGTGAAGTGAAAGCTGGCCAGGAGTCGCTGCTGGACTCTGCGTTTTTTCTCAGGTTCATACACGAGGAAGTTTGGAAGTCGAGTTGAAGGATGAGTTCGCTCCGTTCCTCCGCTTCGTCTCGCCGTGCAGCTGGGAAGAATAACGGCTGCTGCAGGAGGGATTTTGAAATGTATCAGTGCATTACACCAAAAGCTGTAAATTATCCTTAAGGTCTTTTTTCCAAACGTGTCTGTCTGCATTCTTTCCTTTCATTCTGGAATGGGATTTATTTACTTATTTATTTATTTATTTATTTATTTTATCTTCCATCAGATGAAACTACGCATAAAAGACGCATAAAAACTAACCCACCAAACAAAATTAGTTTATGTGCACTAAAAAAATAAAATAAAATAAAAAAATAAAAAACACTTTTACTACAAATATCTGCAGAAGTGCTTGTATTGAGCAAAACCAGCTGAGTGTATAAACACTTAACACATCTGTTACAAAATTAATAGAAACGCATCAAAAATGCGATCTCAATGACTTTACCCATGCCTTTTTTTTTGTGTGTTTGTTTGATGGTTTTTCGGCTCTGGATTGGTGCGGCTGATCCCCCTGGACTCTGGATTCTCATGCACAAAAGTCTCAAGAGTCCCAGAACAGAACCAGGAACACCATCTAGGGCGTGGCTTGACAGCTTCACAATAAACCTGATAGACTGATTGGTTGCCTGAGTAAAATGAGCCCCATACAGTATCTCCATGACAACAGGATCCACAGTTAGGGTCGGTTTCAAAGTTCCTGTGGAAGTTACTGTACCATAGCAGGGAATGCTGATATATGCAGGGCTGATAGTGGAAAAAATTCCTGAGCCTGAACTTTTTTTCCTTGCCCCCGAGGTGAGTAGGGGTGGGGGTACT
>JAQMYL010000007.1:24747816-24771342 GCA_030014365.1 Clarias pachynema | reverse complement strand
TGGTGTTGCCCGGGCGCCCCCCCCCCCCCCCACCCCCCTGCCTTCAATTCAATCCTATGTGGGTCAAAGGTAAAGGCATTTAAGGAATTGTTGTTTGGCTGAGTAATGTCTCACCTGGGAGCCTCCGGCTATAGGCACGGTGCATGTCAGGAGGTTCGCCACGAGGCTCTCCAGAGGGAAGTTCAGAGTGTCGATGTAAACGGTGTAGATCAGCCCCAAACAGCCCTGAGGAAGAGAGAACAGTCAGATACCAGAAGAACACACTGGTTCAATTAAGAGCTGACATCTGATTGGGAAGGGAAAAAAAAAAAAAAAAAGTCTGCACATTACACACACTAAAGCATTTCAGGGGCTCTTAGTAAAATTTAATAGGGTTTAAGCATCACTGACAGGAAATGCCACCACCAAGACTAATTTCAGGCGCAAGAATGCGCCTAAAGGTTTACAAACATCGATCTGATGAGAACCACAGAGCAACCATTCTGGTCATCTTTCACAATAGGATCTGGAAAACTAAAGCTCGAGAAAGTGCACAGGGAACAAACAAACCTGCAGCTAGCTCTTGTCAGGGTTATTGATGCTGGCATGAACTACAGCTGTGAATCAGAGCTGGACTGTAGATTGGATTTAACTTTAAAGCGCTGAGATTTTCCATTCAATTCAATTGAATTCAACCGTTCGCTGATGTTTACTCTCTGATTTGTCTCAATCAGCTGTATTTCTTATAGATTCTGATCTAATGAGAACTACTTAAAGTATCTAATATGCATTGAAACACTGTGTAACTTACTCTGTTGTTGATTGGACAAGGCATGACATTTAAACAAATGTGAAAATCCCTTTTTTTCCTGCGAATCTTTCGCTCCACATTCCAGTCAAGTAGGTGACGGTCTTACCGCTCATAAACTCGAAAGAAGAAGCGATACTCTTGCAAAATCAGTGTATTTGCAGAAGATGCAAAAAAAAAAAAAAAAGCTGCGCTATATTTTGAAGAAACCTGTCAATTTTATACCAGAGGAAATTCCTTTCCCTAAAAATATTTTTTTAAAGTGTGAACGAATTCTGAATCAGCAAATTGAAATGGAATGATTAAATCGTAAAAATCTATTAAATCAGACGGCTTCAGCATAAACGCCTCAGTTCAACGATCTATTCAGGATCAGGTATGTGGAAACGCACAATTAAATACAGTGAAAAACTGTTACATAACTCACCTGTTCGTCTTGCTAAACTCGATGTTAATGATGTTTTTATCTAAAGTGTGATGTCTGCAGCAATGTGCCGAAGATTAAAAGACCGATTTGCTAAAGGACGACGTTTTACTTTTTAACTGTTAATACGAGGGTTGTTCCAGTCAAACTGGGACTTAATTTATTTATTTATATATAATTTATTTCCAACTAATACCTTTACAGAAGACTTCAAGCATGGTACGATGATGAGACACTTAGCCGCAGTAAAACATTTGAACTTTTTAAAGAAGGCTGAACATCCATGATTGACGATCCTGCTTAAAGTGGCTCGGAGCCCTCTTCAGTCGTTCCCGTGAACATTCAGCGAGTGGAACAACTGATCCTTGAAAATCGACGGATAGCTTGTTGCCAACTTATTAAAGAAGTGCATCTGTCTGTGTGAACTGTTCACATAATCATTTACCAGCACCACGTGCACATTACAGGAACTCGGCTGGGAGGGAGTTACTCCCACACCCCCGTACAGTCCTGACCTCTCTCCAAGACATTTCAACATGTTTGAGACATTAAAGGAGTTCCTGGGAGGCCAGCGTTTTAGACGTGAAGTGAAGCAGGCAGTTCAATCATGGCTCTGGTGTACTGAGAAAACTTTCTACCTTGATGGTGTCCAAGCACTAGTGAAACACTGGGATAAGTGTTATAGAGGGGGAAAAAAGAGAGTTTCATAACTGTGCGCTGGAATTCCGTGCAATCAAAAGTCCCGGTTTGACTTGAACGCCCCTCTTAGTTCAATATCAGGCTCTGCTCTTACTGACATTACAGCAGGTATCTGCTTTGTCTCTTTTTTGTTCTCTCATAGTTAATAGAAAGACACTAGAGACTCCTCCTATGATACTGTAAATGCTAAATGTTAAAAGTCTTTTCAGGAAATCTCAGAGTTTAATTCCTACCGTCTGAGTTGCTCTAATGCAAAATGAATCAACAGTAGTAGTAGCTGAAATAGGTGTAACTCGGATACTGTGTGTGTGTGTGTGTGTGTGTGTGTGTGTGTGTGTGTGTGTTACCCTGAAAATTTCTGGAAAATCTAATCTGGAGACCAGAATTAGACTTTTAGGTGCAAACGCTTGAGCTGGCTGGATCAGACCATCCTCTTCCTCATCTTCGTCTCCGTCGCCCTGTAGCGTCTTCGTGCCCTGGACAAAAAAATAAATAAATCAATCAGTGAGACGTCAGTGATGTGAATTATCAGTAATGTGACACAAACAACAGGGAATATTACTTGGATAGAAATTAGGCCTCGTTTATTTTCAGCTCATCACGCTGCCGTGGATTCTCTATGCCAACTTTTTTTTTTTTTAGCATGTAGAAATTAAATCCTGTTTTTATTTCGATCCTTGTGTCGTTTGAAGGAGGAAGACGATATGTGTTGAACAGGGATCTTTCTTAATCATTTAGAGCTTACGCTCAGCTCAGATGCAAAAAAGGAGCAAAACATCAACACGATCACATGATCGCAGCTAAAATTTAATCCATGTTTAGTTCACATTAGTACAGCGTTCACTAAAGCTGCACCAAAAAATAAATAAATACATTTAAAAAAAATGCTGATGCTGATAAAATGCTCAAAAATGAATTGCACATGCTCAGAAGTTTACAAGAAAGAGCAAATCTAGTTAGTGGGGCCCGCATACCACAAGCGCATGAGCTCATGGTGAATTCACACAGCCTGGGGACGCACACGGTGCGATATGAGAGATTGGGTTTATACGCTAATGACAGAAATCCGAGAGGAAATAAAAGTCGAGCCCACGTGTCGTCCTATTAATAGACCTCGATCTTAGAAAAACTGTGTAATTGCATAATTGGCGACTGGCTCGTCCAGGAGACCTTTCCAGTGGCCTGCGGGATTGTTATTCTAACCCGTGATGCCTCACCGTATGCAAACCACGCTCCAGAGTCACAGAGGCTGAAAACTGAATCAACTACGTTCGACTCTGTGGAAAGAAATGGAATGCTTGAATGAAACGACATCATTGTAAAGATTAAATCTGTGCACAAAAAAAAAAAAAAAACATCTTAAGTTCCCATTTCATTAATATGTCAAAGATTTAATAGAAAAAATGGACATAAATGCGAGGCGGACTGTTTGAAATTATTAGCACCTCCAGCTGCTAATTTCAAAATTTTAAGAATGCGTCCAGAACTGAGCAAAAAAACGATGTGAGAAGAATAAACAATATATATTCTTAATAAAAAAATCATTCATAGCTATCAAAGTTTAAAAAAAAAAAATCATTTTAGTTATGTATCACGATTCTTTTGTCTGTATCAACTCTGATTACAACATTTTTCTTTTAAATAAACTTTCTATTTATTTACATTTCCTTGTGTGGAGGTGAAATGTTGCTGTTCCGCTATAAACCTACAGGTGGCGTACTGTAAACTGTTCACCCATCCTAAGTTTTTTTTTTTAAGGTTAATTTCCTACTCTTGTATGTAAGTCAATACATACAAGAGTAGAGTGAACCTGTTGGGCCCTTGAGTGAGGCCCTTAACCCTCAACTGCTCAGATGCATAATGAGATAAAAATGTAAGTCGCTCTGGATAAGGGTGTCTGCCAAATGCCTAAATGTAAATGTAAGTCATTTTGTTTTGTTTAAATTAAGTATAAGCTTTACAGTTATGACTATAATTATTTTATGGTTTTAGGGTTCAAGAATTTTACAAATCTAAACTTTTTTTATGTACTGTATCGGTCTGGGATATTTATGAAATTGTGATACAGAATCGCAAAACAAATCGAATTGGGACCTGGGTATCATGATAACATCGTATCAGCTGATCCCTAGTGAGCCATAAGAGTTACGTTAACTGACATCAGCACAGATAAGTTGCTAGATATACTGTATAAACAATCTGCCATGATTTACACATTTCCGCTAAAGATATAATTGTAGATTGATGAAAAAAAGAGAATAAATTGTTTAAAATTTCAAACAGAGAGCATGCTTTAGCTTGCTGAAAATGTATTTGTTAAATGAATATGAATGCAAATGAAATGTTGGTAATTTGGTCCAGATTGAAAATATTATTTAACTGGACATGTCTCAGTTTTAATGTAATTTTAGGAAAATCAACCATAAAGCTTAGAATTTTCCCAATATCCCTAATTTCCTGTGCAGAATTCATTACTTCATGTCTGGCTACAGGAGGTTTTGACATCAATAGCTGCTTTGGCAGGTTATAGTTATTATTATTTTTTATTTTTCTAGATGATGTCAATCCTGTAAGTAAAGGGAAAAAATGCGCAACAAAGTTGTTCAACATAAGCTTGGATTTTTATTAATTATTTAAACAGAGAAAAGCTGAAAGCTGATTGCATTGATTCATATATATTTTCTCACACGTTATACTAATTTCCATAATTTTCCTTTGATTCTGTAAAGCTGCTTAGCGAAAAAGACCACTGTTAAACGCGCTATGCAAATAAAATGTGCAGATTATGTTACTGGCGTAGTGCTGTGGTTCTACACTCCACTGGCCTGCACATTTTAGTGCTTTTACACCTGATATAACTAATCAACTAATTAATAGTCCTTCCTTAATTGAAGTGGGTGTCGTTAGGCACATTAACATCCAGACCTCCAGGAATACGGTATAGAACCACTGACCTAAACTCTAGCTTAATGCTGGCAGCGGAACATGAAACTCAGATTTTCTATAATCTTACTCATAAAACGACGTTCAATTCGACCATTGTTGTTTTAGCGGAAGTGTGTTTTTTTTTTTCTGCCCGGCAGTAAAAACCCAGCTGTATGACTATAAGGACCTATTGTATTTAAAGTGCAAAATTTGGGATGGTGATTCATTCTTCGTTGAGTTGAACTAAAAAAAAAATTACGTAAAAACAAATATTTCACTTTATTTTCTTTTTCCAAATATGAAACTAATAAGGAGTTCTCTTGCACCGAATCTGGTTCGAATTGCCCCATTTGAGCCTCTGTAATGCGCATAAGCTCGAGTCGGTGGCCACCTTTCAGACCCTGCTGACTCGACTCTTTATTGCCTTCTTGCTCAGACAATGAAAACATGCCATGAGAGCCACGGCATCTTCCGTGGGGAGCGCTGGGATTAAAATACCCCCACAGATGGGAAACACATTTCGGCGTTATTGAGAGGATTTGGCTCAATTACTGGGGAAAAAACATCCATAGCTGCTGTTTACAATCAGATGAAATTGACTCGAATACTTCAAATTCTATAGCGCTCCAATAAACCGTCAATTAAACCCGGATCTTTTAAATATTGCATGGGTTTAATAGTTGGATTACTATATGCTGTGGCAGGTTTGTTACTTTAAAACGAATCGCGTGTGAAGTTTCCCATGCTTAGAGTAATTTTTATTACTCATTTAATAAACGACTTGTGTTACAGCGCTGCCGAATTCTTCATTCTGTTTGGTCGGAAGGTGTTGGACAGTTTCTTCTGAAGTTTATATTATTGTGCTTGTTCTAATACTTTATCCTTTCTACAGCCACGTAATCGAAGTCTAATAATAGATGCCTGATTAACATTTACTGTATGGAAGGAGTCTCCGGTGTCAGCTCGGTGCAACACCCAGATTTAAAGCTGTAACTTTTTTTGGCCTTACATCTTCATAAGAAAGACACTGTTGAGAGAATACCGGTCTAAATGTGGCAGAAGAAATAGCAGAAATCCGCAGGCAGATCTTGAAATACTCGCACGGAAGTCTTGCGATCCGATCCACAGGGGCAGGATCGGTATTTCCTGCTCCCTGTTCAGGGAACGTCAGTTAAGGAAACTTCCTTTGACAAAATTCCTTCATTACAGAGTAACCTGTTACACTACTGAAATCGAGCATAAAAACCAACAGCATTACACATGTACTACTGAAACTCTATATTACTTGTGATTTAATAATGAACAGGGTACAAAGCAAGATTATTGCTAGAACTAAACTCCTTTTCAGCTCCAGCCAAAAGTTGGTCCAAATTGGTCCAAATTCCATGTTCTTTCCTGATTTTCTTTTTTCCTTTCTACACTGTAAAACAATGCTGAAGTCGTCCAAAATATACAATAACCTCCTTTGAGCAGTTGATATTGAGATGTATATCTGCTACTGTACTTCTGATCTGAAAAGACTTCATAACAGCTCTAATCTGAGGTGCTGTTTGTTAATTGGAGATTTCTGAGGCTGGTGTCTCTAAATGAACTTCTCCTCTGCAGCAGAGTTCAGTTTAGGTCTTGCTTTCCTGGGAAGGTCTTCATGAGAGCCAGTTTCATCATGGAGCTTGATGGGTTTTGCAAAATGCACTTGACACAATACTGTTCTTGCAAGAACTGTTCCAGAACAGCTGACCTTCATGTCTTAAAATAACAACTGATTGCTGCTGTTGTTACATAATTACCTAATACCATGTGTGTTATTTCATAGTTTTGAAATCTACAGTATCATTCCAGAATGTAGAAGAAAAAAAATCAATAAACAAAAAATACTGAATCAGAATGTGTGTCCAAACTTTTGACTGGTCCTGTACAGTATGTGCACAAAGACTGTTCAGCGGACTTGAAGTCAGGGTCCTGTGCAGAAACCTTTTGAGTTGCTTTACTCAAAACTTAATACACCATGTCTTCATGGATCTCACTTTGTGCACAGGAGCACTGTAATGATGGAACAGGTTCGAAATTCTTAGTTCCACTGAAGGGAAATTGTCCTTATTTTGTTGTATTAATTTGTGTTAAAGAGTGTGTTAATCATTAAATCAGTTCATTATTTTAGTAAACTGTTGAAACATCTTTGATTCATGAAAGAAATGTAAACAAAAAGTTTGGTAAAATTATTTTATTATTTCTCAAATCATTCGTGATGCTAATCCATCAAGGCCATCTATAATATCCGATTAGAGCGATCTATGCCGTGGCGTTGTGTGTGTGGACTGAATAAATAATGAAAGGCATAAATAACGTAGCGAAGAGGGCCATCGGGAGGCATTAATGTCTTGTCTGATGATGAACAATATTTATTTTGGTGTTCATGGGAGTGAAGACACAGCAGCTGCAGACATCAGGGTGGCCTTCGACGCTCGTCAGGAGAACACGGGTGAAGAGGATAAAAGTCTCTCTTTAACAAAAAAAAGAGCACAAGACGACCAGGCAGCGCTAGCCAGCAGCCGGGGGCCATCACACCCTCCAGAGACCTGATGTGCTCCTCGTCCTGGCCAAAATGTTACGTAACATTGGAAAGGATCAGGCCAGAAATGCACAGCTGTCTTTATCATGCTCATAGATTAAAAAAAAAAAAAAAATCAACAAACAAATAAATAAATAAAGGTTTATGGAACGCATTTGTCTCAGACATTTTTTTCTGACCTTAAAGTCATATTTAACATAAAATGGTATATTTGCATCAAATATGAAATTAAAATCTAATTTTGTGTAAAAGGTAAATAAGATAAACAAAAAGATAAATCTCCATGGCAACTGTGAAGCATGGTGGAGGTGATGTTAAAAATAACTAACTCAACAACATAGTATGAATTTTTTAGAGGTCTTTCGCAGAACATCTAAAAGCACCACAATGACTCAAACCAAACAAAATACTTCGGTTAATGGGGATTAATTCGTGATTAGGTTCACTGATGTGAACTCGTGACTCTGCATGCTCACAGGAAGACTGACGCCGATGTTAAATGGTCTGATTCCCGAACGTGGTGGTAAACTAATTAACCTTTCCAAGTGCTCTAACTGTAAGATGTAAATTCACTGTGATTCACTGCATCTAAAAGTGTGATATGTTTGCTCTTAATGACCGGGTTTGAATTCCAGATGCTGGCTTGGCATTCAAGTGCTATTGTCAGGGTGTTTAGCAGGATGTTTGAGATATAGCTTGGATTTTTTTTTTTTTTAGTCATTGGGAAAGAACCTTAACGGTTCCTTAACATCTAAAGTAGTTTTCCATTTACAGACTAAACTTTATTATAGTGCCTGTTGCTTGAATTTTAGAGTCCCATTTTAAACCCTCAAGCATGAATCTCTGAAAACCATCAAGGAGGTGACTGGGAGGGGGCAAAAATTTAGCGGGAAAATGTGCGTTCGTTCTCACAGTGACAAAGAGAAATGTTAAGAATTTTTTTATTTGGATAAATGGATATATATTTTAGCATTTGATCCATTTCAGAATCATGTAATTTAAATTCAGATGCACCATCCAGCTGAGTTTTCAAAATTGCCACAGCTGGTAAAATTATCACTCTCACCTCTCTCCCATACTCTCCATAAACATAACGACATTCTCACTTCATGTAGAAATGTCTTATTGAGGTTCTACCTGCAGGTTGACCTCAGCCTCGTAAAAGGTCAGACAGGAGCAGTAGTGTCGGTCCGAATCGATGTCTGTCAGCACCACTGTAAAGAACGTCGGAGGCTTCCTTTCACGAGACAGCCTCCATCCTCCTGGCTGACTAAACTGTGGAAAGAGAGACACACATAATATGTATGAGGTTAGATCTCACATGTCAACATCATCAAGCAGAAAGATAAAGACCATCCTATTTGATGATCAAATCTCAAGAGTTGCGTTGAAAGGGTTCCTGAATGGGGCGAGAGAAAAGCTGCAAGAGTTGGTGCAAGTGTTCCCAGTTAATGCCGGAGTCAGAGAGTGTGAGAGATTTTGGGCACCTGTGCCATGGTGGGTATGTAGAAGAGGGCAAATAGAGTGTTTTCTCCAAGTCTTAGTACTACTATATAATCGTTCTCCTTGTGCTGTTATGATAACCTCATACACTCACCTGGGAAGGCTTTCCACTGAATTGGAATAGGCTTATGATAATTTGTCTAATCAGCCTTTTCTAGGAGATCGGCCTCTGCTTTCTGAAAGAAAAGCAGGTCTTTGAGAATTTATGTGCGAGGTGGGTTGAAGACAGTCAGGAAACATCCCAGTCAGGAATGATGCCATTGTCTAGGGCTGAGAAATGGGAACTGCTAAGCAAGAATATGTGCTAGATTTGCTATGCACCTTCTACCTGGATTTGTGGCTCTAACTGTTGCAGGATATGATTCTGACTGCTACAAACACTTGAGACACCTTTAATATATGTAGCTAAGCCCTGCCCACAATTCATGACTTTAGGGAGACTAAAACTACTTTTTATTCATCATCTGAGAGAACAAATTTCCTCAGATATACTTCAATCACATCTGTGAAGGCTTTCCACTATGAAGAAGCCTCCATTATTCGTCACATATACCTCAAACAAATAGCCCTGGACTCGAGGGTCAGCCGCAATTTAGTGGCAGCTTTGTGGTGTTTGGCAGTACTCGAGTTGGCCCTGCCACTTTCTGATCATTAAACCAGAAACTCAACCATTTAAGCCACCACTGGCCTTGAAGCATCGTTCTGTGGGTTTATTCAGCCTCAAAAGCATAAGTGAGGTCTGGCCTTGATGTTGAGCGAGGAGGCTTAAGGTCCAGTCTGCGTTTCAGTTCATATCAATGTGGTTTAGTAGGCTTGAGATCGGGGCTCGGTCCAGGACACCCGAGTTCAGCATACCAAAACACTCTCAACAACAAAGGTAACTTTGTGCCAACAGTTTTGGGAAGTATGACATATGGGTGTGATGGTCAGTTGCTCGAATACCTTTTCCCCTATAGAGTACTTTTGGAAAATTAATAAAAGAGAATAAACATCCTAACATATAATGCTAGAGAGTTCAAAGCGCTTACGGGAACAAGGTGTGAAAGGGGTCTTTTGTGAGGTCCTGGCACACTGGTTACTTCTAATCGTAAAATGGTCGGTGGAGACCAGGAGCAGGATGTCCTCCTTTAGCTACTACATCATCCTTTCATCAGAGAGCAGGAAATGGCACTCAGCCTCTTTCCCTGCTGTTCACTCTAATCACCTACATTCCCGTTTAGAATTTCTACTCACTTTCAGGAATGTAGATGAGGAAACATTAAGTGTTGAGGTTAAAGTTGTTATGCTTCATTTTTACCACCAGAAAAAAAAAAAAACTACTAACATGTTACACATTAGTTCAGCTGGAGATTTGGAATCACAAACTGGTTCTTCAGCCATCGGCAGAGTCGGGACTAACAGGTGTCCAGCGGAATTCCGGACTGTATCCGAGACTTTGCAGATGACGATCCAGCATGTGCGTGCACTGCCGTACGTTAGTCGCCTCACGTTTACACAGAGTGTATGTTATGCTATGCGTGGACAAGAGGAAGTGAGGCAGAGAAAGCGAAAAAGTGCTGGAGTGACCCAAGGGCTTGAACCAGGATGTCAGAGACCAACGCCAGACACAATAGCAGGCAGGAAATCTGTAACACCGCAAGGGAGAGGAGGGAAAAGCGGAATGCTGCGGCATCATTGGATCGGGACAGGTGCCAGGAAAGATACAGAAGAAATATGAAAATATGCAAAGTATGTGGTCAATTTCCAGAAGGAAAACTGATCAGAGGCAGTACGGATGCGTACCTGAGCATGTGGGTTTGAAAGGCGGAAAAGGATGGATTATGCTAAGATCACATCAACGGCCCTTGGATTACCTCGGAAACAAGACTAAATGACAGAATTCTGAGTTGGAAGTCAGAAGTGAAATCCTCGATTTGTGTTCTGTTTAATCCCTGACACATAATAAAATCCCCATAAATAAAATAACCATGATAGAAGTCATTTGTACATGCCTGTCTGATGAGTAAACATTATTAGCTTAAGCTAGGCTTTGTTTGCGGGGTCTGTGGGGACCACGGCAGTCAGCCTGGACTCAGCCAGCTCTATGTTGGGACGTGTCATGGAGTAAGGCGCCAAAGCTGTCTGCTGTATTCCATCATTATGGACAGCCAACGATGAGATCAGATCCCATGACGGGCTGTCATCAGAGCCATAGTTACATTACAGTATCTGATTCATAATGCTCCATTTTTTATTTCAGGATGTCTGACTGCATTTCTCTGAAAATGTCTGGAGATCATTACAGAAAACAAAAACCACTAAAAGCAGCACGCTTTACAGGAACACATGAGGGATGCTCTGATCATGTTTGTTAGACTGGTAATGCTGGATCAGATAGCAGAGGAGAAAAAAAAGCATTAAACAAGAGTAATAAATTGAGAATTGTTCGAAGCGCAAAATAATGCAAAGCAACGGGATATTCTAGTGGTTGCTAAGTGTTAATAGGTAGTTGTTTGGGTGTTCCAGCTTTGTGCGCTGGTATTACTATGGTGATCCAGGTGGTTGCTAGCGTGCTACTATGTGGTTACTAGGATTTTACAATGTGCTTGACATGGTTTTGCTAGATTGATGCTATAGTCTTCCCAGTAATTTTAGTGTGTTACTAGGTGCTAGCGCTGGTATTCCAGCTTGTTAATAGGGTGTACCTAGGTGGTTGTTCTGGTATGACAAATGGTTGCTAGAGTGTTGTTTCTGGTTGTTAGCTATTTGGGTCCGATTGCTGCTGTGGTATTCCAGGTGTTTGCTAGGGTGATCGTAATTGGTTGCTGTGGTGTTACGTGGTTGCTATCATGTTACGTGGTTGCTATCATATTACTAGGTGGCTACTCTGGTATTCCAGCTAGGTGCTAGGTTGTTGCTAGGTGATTGTTCAAGCGGTGGCTAGTGTTTTGTAATCTGGTTGCTACGGCATTCCAAGTTACTAGGGTGATAGTAATTGTTTGCTAAGGTAATCCAAATGCTTGCTACAATGTTATGTGGTTGCTATTGTATTCCAACTGGTTGCCAGGGTGATACTAATTGGTTGCTATGCCTTTCCAACTGGTTGCTATGATGTCATGTGGCTGCTATGGTATCCAACGTGGTCCCTAAGAGGTAGGTAGAGGTAGCGCAAGGGGTACTGTAAGTTGCTGAACTGCCCATCGGAAGGTCGCAGGTTCAAACCCAGCACCACCGAGCTACCACTACTCGAATACTACTCGTTGCTCTGGATAAGGGTGCATGACAAATGACATAAAAATAAATGTAAAAGTGAAGGTGATACTCGTTCGTTGTTATGGTAGTAATGATATTTTATATTTATTATTACAATATATTTCCCATATATTCCTACTTGGGAAGTTGCTAGGGTATCCCAGGTGTTTGCTAGCGTGCTGTTTTGTTGTTGTTATGATAGTCTGGGTTGTTGCTAGGATCCTTATAGGTGTCTACTATAGTATTTTTTGGTATGCTTTTCCTACATACCATATTGCTAGGTTGTTCCAGGTAGTTTCTAGGGTGTTGCTTGGTCCTGTCTCACAGGAGAGTGGTATGGCATTTCAAATGGTTTCTAGGTTGTTGCTACCTAGTTAGATTCTAATGAGGGAGTTGATATAAAATCCTAGCTGGTTACTTGCGTCTTAATTGATATCATGTACCAAGGGGTTGTTAGGATGTTAGTGGGTGGAGCAGTGTAGTTTTACTTGCCTCCGGCGCACCTGAATTAACACGGACAAATCGAGTGAAGGCAGGACCATAACACTCCATATATTTTCCATATATTCCTACTTGGGAGAGAAAAGAACATAGCTAGGAGCAGTGTTGCTTAGCAACCATAATTCTGAATCCAACATAGCAAAATGCTCGAAGCAAAGGAATCTAAGGAAGTTATTTAGGCTGCCAATGAGAAGGGGGGAAAAAAAGAAGCAAACCACAACAGTGACACGAATACCATCAAAACAGCATCAGGGCAAAAGAGATAATAAAATCAAAACATGTGAAATGTAAAGAGTGATTATTGAAGGAAAAAAGTGACTCTATAAACAGATCTGCGATAAACTCCGCTACTGTAAGCTCATAACTGACCTCTGTACAAAGTACAGAGTGACCAGGGAAAGAACGCTCATAACACTGTATATAACCTTCTCACAACACACACAAACACACACACACGTTTTAACCAGAAGACCAAAGACATAACACATAACACATCCTGCGCTTAGTTTAGACACCAGTCAAGTGACAATGGCACTTCAAGTGCTCCTGCGTTTGTGATGTCAATAAGCCCGATAACATTTTCGCTGAGGGTTCCTCGTCATGTGGACGTGCCGCCCGTTCCACAAAGCGATACCGGATCTGGGGCTTGACCTGCTAAGAATCGGCGCGAGCTGAGCGAGCATGAAGAACAGGACATCCAAATTAGACCTTCATCTGCTGTCTGGTGGATTCGATTACTCCAGTTGTGCTGCTTTAGCGATGGCTATAAATAACGTAAAGCATTGTCCCTCGTCTGGAGGACAAAGGGAACATTTTGGCTTGTATGAAGCATATGAGGCGTCAAGTGCACTCTGCTGGCTCAGAATAACCTTGTGAGCTTCTTTGGTATTATCACAATGCGAATCAAGTGCCCCGTTTGAACGGAATTGCTTTCACTTCGTGCCGTCTGAAATTATGTTTTAATGCATCCAATGTGAGATTTAAAAATACAGAGAGCAAGTCTGAATGCAAAAAAAACATCACGGGATCGCTATTTTTATTTCTCAGTTAATGGTTAAGGAGCTGACAGGGCTATGACTCCCTCTGTGCACCAGACAGTTAAAACGTTTCGCTCTCCAACGCCAAGAGGCAGCATCTCCTTGCAAAACCACACATGTGCCAACCCAGAGGGGATTAAAATGATTAGACCATGACCGATTTGGTCCAAAAAGAGTAGGTAGTTTAGTCTGTAATTCTCAAGGGAGGACAGGAAAGAGAAAAACACCAACACGGCTGCATCTGGAGAGACGCAAAGTCACAGAAACGCACTGGGAAATCTTTGTCATTGAAATCCGGTTTTGTAAAAAAATAATAATAATAATAATTTTGTTTTCAATGCGCGGAAACTGTACGTAAGAAAACAACTGGAAGAATTTAAAAACCTGGGGAAAATCAGTGAGTTATCTTCAAGAGTCTGATGACAAACTGTCTTGCATGATACTGACAAATCTACGTATTTCGGTCGGAAGAAAAACAGCATTAAAAATAACCCGAGCTAAATTCCTGAAATGAAAAACAAGGAAGACAAAACAATGACGTACACAAAAGAGAAGGAAAGGGGTAACATAGGAGACCCCAGTCATGGTCAAGCTCTGCAGCCAACACCACACTTTTACTAAGAGAGATGTGGTCGGATGTGGACATGTCTAAGGTCTATTTCTGTAAGCTAGGGCCAGAGCCAGCATCGTGTCTGAGCTAGGAAGTGCCAAAAAGAACACTGTCCTATTCATAGGCTGAAAAACTCCCGATGTGAAAACTTCCTTACAGCATCTTAAGGGTCAGGGCTAAAGGAAGGGGGAAAAAAAGAATTTTAAAAATCGCATGACTGTGCTGCGTAGAACTGCAGCTCCTGTACTCCTGTATAGGAATCACACAAAGTAGCCCCATGCTGTGGTGAGATGTTCAACCACGACATTATGGACTTTTCAGCCAAATTGTATATAAATTGGTCAAGTATTGTTCTAGTATACAATTCCAGCTGGGGAGGCCAAGAGCTCGGTTATGCAATCCTGCACACACATGGTTCAATTTAGGGACAGATATTTTTAGAGGGTCACAAAGGATATCTATAATTCACCCCAGATCTTAGAGTGAGTAATATATAGGAAAGTTTGCAACATAACTGGTTTCATAGACCGGCAATTTGGATTGCTGACGACGCTCTGTGCATGCAAGAATGTTAGATAAAGTCTAGAGGAATGGATCAGTAATTATGTTAATGTAAATAACCTATGGGATATATGAAATGAAACTGGGCCAGATCCCAAAGTTCCATCATGTCGAGGCCAAAAAAGTGACAAAAACAAAAACAACAACCAAAAATTCTCATTATAACTTCAGCAGACTGCGGCCAAGCGAGTGTAAACACCTTTGTCCTGAGCTGAAGGGATGCACAATACAGGCCTGCGTCACCAAACAGCCCCCCCGCCTGTACACTGAGCGATAAGGCAGCAGGGACAGGTGCTTCCTGTGAGTCACAGAACGAAGATCTCAGCCCCATCGTGGCTCTCTCCAATCGGCGAGCTCGTTTCTGTCCTTTTGTGTTCTTCACCTGACAAAACAAAGCTGCAGGTTGGATACAACCTGACATCATCGGCAATCACGGGGTCCTTCGGACTCGAGCGCTTACCCAGGAAGAAAAACACGAACCCTGTATTCTGCCTGGGAATTCTGCCCGCCTCCGCATTCCCGAAACAATAGACGAGTTCTCCACAGCGATCATTGACCTAGGCACTTTACTATTGAGCTGTTTTTCTCCTGCTGTAATGGATGAGGATAAACAAAGTGCACCTGAACTAAATATCAGTGCTGGACTTGAGGAGGGAAATGGTGACAAAGGGCAGACAAAACTTACAGTCTGGTAGAAAACTGTTGATGCAGCATTTGTTTATCATGTATGCATTCTCTTCTTGTTAGGAGGCAGGAGTAAGAGCGTAGGGTCGGCCCTGACACAGCACGCCTGGAGCAGAGACCATGGAGGGCCTTGCTCGAGAGCCCAAAAGTGGTAGCGTAGTAGTGTTTCGGCTTGAACCGATGACCTTCTGATCAATAGCCTGATCAATGAGCCAGCACTGCAGTGTTGGATCCTTACGAAATACAAGTGTAGCCTTCACTAGAGTCCAGTCTTATTTGATTTATGGAACTATTACAGTCTGGGAGCAAAACCCAGAAAATAAGGTTCCAGTTGCACCCTTGAGGGCAGTGATTGAAAGTAGACACATTTAAACGTTGATGTCTTGGCGTTTGAGAATACGGCACTTTTAATAAAAAAAATATTCAGGACTGAATGTGTGGGGGGAAGGTCCAGTGTAAATAGCTGGCAAAATGTAGGTAATTTTCTAAAAAAAAAAAAAATTTTAATTTAAAAAATCAGGCACTGTATTTTTAATATTTGTGGTAGGACTTAGATATTTGGTGGAAACATGCAGCTATCACAGGGGTACCTTATGAAACTATATACCTGACTTTTAACCCCAAGGTCAAGATTGTAGGGCCAGTTGAAATGGCATCATTACATGTGAATTTGTTGACGTGGCAACCGCGGGTAAAGTTTTAAAATAGATTATTTGTTTATGTAAGGATAGATGAATAGATGAAGGCGGGCCAGGAGAAACCATCGTTTAATTTTTTGATAGGATTCAACAAAATCAATTTCCAGAGCCCTTTTTGAGTTTTGATTGTAGGTAATTACAGATGATTTATCATATCATAATTGGTGAAGCTCAACTTGCGGTGCAGGAATGTGTTGAACGACATGGTTAAGCACTGCCAACAATAGACACGCATGCTCTTCGTTGGTGCAATACCCATCACCAGGATGTTACACGAGCTGGAATCACGACAATGCGACAGCCATCCAGACCAGGAAGCCAAGTCAGCAACATCAGTGCTTTCGAAATGGGAGGGACAGAGTACTCTCGCTCTCTCTCTCTCTCTCTCCCTCTCTGTGTGCTGTAGATCACCACAACACATAGCCAATTGTAGACACCTGTGAGCTCATGGAAGTGGAAAAGTACGGAGTGTGTGCTTTCCACCACGTCTTAGAGGAATCGTGTGCAAGCCTTCACCCGCTCTTAACTGGTAGTTGGAATTGGCAGGTGAGCAAATGAAGGAGGAAAAACCCAAATAAAAAAAAAGAAATACGTATACAAATATTTGCATTTAAAACTTTTTCAACGTCTCTCCATCACATGTGACATACACACATGGAAAAACGTGTGGGCTCGATTGTCTTTTATTTTAATAGTGAATATTCTGTAAATGAAATACGCAGGCCTCGCATCTGATTTTCCAAACTGCATCCGTGTCGGTACAGCAGGTGAACACTCCGGTACCCTGGTGAGTCGTAAAAGAGGCTCCTGGATACGCGGATCATCATAACAAAATCTCTTCTCTTTTTTTGGTGCTGTGCGTAAGCAAGTGCTGAAAGGAAATCTTCCGCTTGTTTTGAATCACCGAAACTGGCCCTGGGTATACGCCATTTCCCGTTCGGTCCCTGAGCAGGAAATAACAGGATCTCCGTATATGCTCTACTGTTTGGTCATGATTTGAGTTGTCTTTTGATAGAAATCAGTCTATTAGTCACGGATCACGGTTCTAGGGCGGCACATTTGAAGGGGAAGAAATGTAAACTAGCTTCCATGATTGCTAGCTAGCCTTCATATAAAATAAATCAATCAGCCTCGATCACAACCATTAACGCGGATTCAGCCAATCCTCGTACGTTTTGCGCGACCATGCAGTTTAACTAACAAAATACAGTATACTAATTCAGATGTTCATCACAAATGCAAAAGTAAACTGTTTTGCACTGTGTGCAACGTAGTGGTGGAATTCATACGAAAGCTGTCGAATGATACACTTTTCCACTAAATAAAAAAAAAAAAACATTTGTAATAAACATGTACAAAAAGCAAAACAATTCTATGTGACAAAAGCTGTTGAATCCTGAACTATTTCAGTTGTTGAAAGCATGTTTGTTTTTTTTTCCTTGGTATTTGCATTTTGTCACATAAATGAATTTCTCAGTGTTTTTGGCTTTTAAGCCTTCTGAATTTTACTCGATTGATGTGTCGAAGAAACAGGGTTCATGTTTGACGGAAGTTGAAATTATTTGACTTGAAAGTCTAAAAATGTAACTATCCGGTTTTCTAAGCACAATTTACAGGAATATGCTAAGATTATTTGCTTTGCTTTATGCTTCATTTACTTTGACGTTTTTGTGCACTTTTGACTGTGCTATTTTTGAACTGTGTGTATGTGCTATTTATTTTGAACATTTGTGTTTTCCGTTTTTTATTTATTCATAGACACTTAAAAATAAAAATATTTCATTGCGACTGCCAGCTATGAATGTTGTACTGTATGCACTCTGATATTCTGGAATTTTTTGCTTGGCAAATTGGTTATATTTTGTTAGAATTTTTGGAAAGCTTTTTGTTAAAGGTTGTGTGAAGTGTAGCTGTAGTTGTAGTCTAGTTCTCACTGGAGCATTTTTGAATATATTTTTTTATTGATTTCTTAATTTTTACCTAAACATGCGTCAAATTTTTTTTCAGCGGAATCAGAAGGAGACTGTAAAGTCCTGGAGGGACGGATTAACGAGCGTCCGAATTCCTAATGTATTCGTTGTGCTGCAAAATATATGTGCCTTGGTTCGTCAGTCGACGCATAAACACACTCGTCATCTTTTCAGAAACACTTAGTCCTGAAACACAATCTGGTACTGAAAAAGAATGCACCCTGGTGTGTGTGTGTGTGTTTGTGAGTGTGTAAGTCCTCAGGGAAGCGGTTCAATTAAGACAGCAGACAGTGTACCGACCAAACTACAACCATGGACACATATTCCGAATAACTCCTCTCGTTTTTCCCGGAAGTACGCGCCACATTCCTCAGTACAACCGGGATCCAGAAGGGAAAAACAGCGGTTCAAAAAGTCAAAGCCAGAACACAAGCAAGATGACACAAACATTTACAATCTGCCCCGTGCTGAGAGGTCAAATTCCTGTATTATGGGATGTCGGGCCTTAAAGAGGAATACTGTGTTTCATCCCGGTTCTCTCAACAAAAAAAAAAGCAGGAGAAGATAAACACCTGGACCACAGCTTCAAAGAACGCCTTGTTGCATAATTTTTTTTTCTGCTGTCGAAAAACATTAACAGCGTTCTCGGGACGATCACGATTTGTTTTCTTAGTCGCCAAATAAACCGAGAAGATCAGGGTTCATCAGTGGATGTACCCAAAAATGTTTTATTAACTTTGACTTTACGAGATAAGGAAATGTTTTCTTTCAGGCTTAAAAGAAAGAGGACGCATTAATCCACTTTACATGAAGATGGAAGACAAACACTGTAAAAAAAAAAAGAGAGACAGAGAGCGAGAGAGAGAGAGAAAGACCAACAAATCAGCCAGGACGCTGATACGGAGGCGAGCCCTGAGTGCAAACACTCGTGTGTCCATTAACAGAGGAAAGATTTAAAGCTCTTAGAAATGTTTGCGTAGTGCCTCGTGCTTCGAGGGCAGGGCGGGTTTCGGGTACAAAAAGTGAGATGTATGGAGTAGGGTGTCAATATTTATGATACGCATTCCTGCCAGGATTTCTGGTTACGGTGCAGAGCAGGTCGTTACTAAGACAGGCAGGTAAGAGCAGCTGTGTGGAGGACGATAAGACAAAATGACGGAGGGGGAAAGAATCATAGCGACGAGAGATCGCCTGCGTTAAAGACGTAACAGACATCCGCCCTCCGTGTGCTGACTTTACACGTGGCAGAGTGGGTTGTTTGTTTTTTACACTTTTGCTTATAATTGCTCTCAAAAGGTCAAAATTTATGATATCTATCTAATCGAGATCCGCAGTTTTATTGATATCTGCACAAGTAAATCAAATATTTTCTTCTTTAATTGCTGCTTTAATTGCTTCTTTTTCTTCTTTTACCTTTTTTAAAGAATAAACATTGGTGACTACAGACTATAAAAGTGACACAAAGTGTGTTGAATATAATGTATCACGATATTGATATCTAATCATATCACCCTGAGTTTTATTTATGACATCAAAACTGATTTAAATAGATCTTTTTTTTCTTTCTTTTTTTTTTTGACTTATAAAACCTCTTCAAGCCTTTTAAATCAATTCAGGCTCATTTAAAGATTCTCTAACATTTTAATCGATGCCGCAAACACAAACACACTTCAGGGTCAAAGAGGTGAAAAAGATTGCGAGATGCGTGAGTCACATTCTCATCCCAAATCTCACTCGGAGTCCAACAGTAACCCCACTGGAGGACACCTGAGTCATCCCTGCGGTTTCTCCATATATGTGTGTGTGTGTGTGTGTGTGTGTGTGTGTGTGTGTGTGTGTGTGTGTGTGTGTGTGTGTGTGTGGAAGAACAGATCCTGAACTGGAGCTCGGTCCGGTAGCTCAATGTTCAATGAGTTACTTTTTCAAGAAAGGTTGCACTGGTGAGTAAGTGAGTGACTCCGCCTTCACGAATATGGCAGATTCTGATTGGTCAGAAGGTGTTAATTCGGTTCTATTAGCTTTAATTGCTAGTTTATTATTAATTCACTTGTACTACTGCTTTTATAGCAGTTTTTGTACTCTACTTCTTGTGCTACAGCTTTTAACGTAACATCTCAAGCACTGAGCCACTTTAAGAAAACACGTTTAATAAAGTGCAGAGCTGTTCATATGATAACTTTTTCGTAATTTATGGAAGGATCCTAAAGGAAGTTTCCCAGCACGGGAACATTTTCAGAACAGAAGAGGAAAAAGTGAGAGGGCGGATCTAGTAAAGGAATGAATGAATGTATGTTTATTGTTGCTGTAAAATAAGGATAAAGCTTGTAAAAGCTTAAAATGTTAAAAGGGGCGTTGAAGTCAAACCAGGACAGGATGAGAAGCCACTTAACATTTACAAAAGACTTCAAAAAGTTACTGGTTTACACGGTCTATACTCCAGCAATGCCGCCAATGATTGAAAGATTGATTTGACGACATGTCTTTCTTTTTACCAGTCTATACGCAGGGTGTTCAAGTCAAACCGGGACTTGTGATGAAATTTCTGCTGCATGAAGCCTTTAAAAGCGACTGACTGACATTGACTCCAAGCACCGTACTTGTGATGAGCTGCATGACTGTAACACGTTTAAATTATGCGTTGTAAAGAAGGTCGTACGTCCGTGAATGAAATGATCCCGGCTGAACATTCAGCAAGTGGAACGCCTACAACACCAACAACACCTCGCTCCAAGTCAATTTCACGTGTTTGAGACTTAAAGGAGTTCCTGGGAGGCCGGTGTTTCAGACAGAGGCAGATCATCGCTCAGGAATACTGAGAAAACTTTCTTCCTTGATGGTATCCAAGCACTAGTGAAACACTGGGATAAGTGCATTAGTGTATCAGGGGATTATACAGAGAAATAAAGGGAAGTTTTTGGACTTTTCATTGTTCTGTTATTCTGAACAATGAAAAGTCCCGGTTTGATTCGAACATCTCGTGTACATCAATTAATTATAAAAGAAATAAAGTAACTGTTATGATCCTTGATGAATTGCTGCTGCATAACCTGAATAACACACTCCAGACATCTGCGCTCCCATTTTGCATCGAGCCGCATCTCACCACCGCTGGGTGTGTTATTTTCTGTCAACTGTTGCTTCTTACATAACATCCTCCCCTATTTTCTATCACATCACAAATATAAGGGAAAACCTGAGCAAGTGTTGTGTTTCCAATATATACACAAGCTTTAACAAGAAAGCGAGGTCTCGTAACTGCGAATCGTCCCCTTATAAAACAGAATCAGTCTTGTCGCATGGACACCTGAGCCCGGGGGGCAAATTTTACGTCCGTCTGGTCTTTACAACGAAATCTCACAACTGATGAGTGTGCATACGTGTCTCTTGGTGCACGTCTCTCTGCGCGGTTGTTTAGGTGAACGGCGCTCTCTGAAAGGGCGCCCGGGTTCAAATCGGCACGCAAACCCCAGAGCTGATTCACTTCCTTCGAGATTAAAAACACCTTTGCAGGCAAGTGTTGCAAATATGTTCGTGGGGGTCTAAACTTTGGAACATTCCTCATCTGTAGTCGTTTAGAGCGCTGGGTGGCAGCTGTGGCCGCAAGATGCTTCTCGTGCTAAGTCTTGTTCGTTTCGTTTTATCTGTTCCCGTGCGAGGTCTGCCGAGTGCGACGAGAAGTCTGCAAACAATACGGGAAATAAAAAGTTTGTTCTAAGGCTTCAGCGCTACGGAGTAAGAAGGCAAAAAAACAACTACAAAGCAAGAATTCGAGTAAATCTGCCACACAACCGAAGTGTTTCGACCCCCAGCAAAACAACTGAGCGAACATATGAACGCTATTAACGTTGTTAAAATGTTTGTATGCCCTTTTGGATCGTGAGCAAAAAAATTATGATAATTACCCCGTAACATGACAGACGTATCGTATTGAAAGGAAACACAAAGACAGGCGAAGAAAAATAAATAAATAAATAAATAATAATAATAATAAAAATGCCAGCATTCTTATGGGCACAACTGGAGGGATCAGAAACATCTGGCGAATGCAAAGAGATGTTTGTCTGTGCTCTCGGGCTATATTTAGGAGCACTCGACATGCTGGCATATGCGCTGGCGCTCTACAGGGAGCCGGGTCGCTAACACACACACACACACACTCGCGCGCCTTCGTTTCTGCTCTGATGAGCACGTTATGGAAGAATCCAGGATACAGATCAATCTTGTGTGCTGTAATGTTGGCTGATTCATGAGAATATCACAGGCTTTGGAGGGATGAAGCCTGGAGGAATGCTGACTTAGGGCTGGATAAGAAGTGTGCACGGCCAGATTTAGTGTACTTCTCAACAATCAGGGCAAATCTGTAAATATATTAACATGTAACAGGTTATTTATCTGTAGCTAGTCTCGTTGAAACATAATTAATACATAATATCTAATAAAATTCGATGTCGATCGGAACGTGTGTGTGAGATACTTATTAAATTCTTTTTAATGGTGACTCTAATAAACAACACATGGTTTCATTATTTTTTCATAATCCCACATTTATCCCCCCATTTTTATCTAAAGATGCATCAAAGATCTTTCCGTGCTTTGCTCCAAATGCCGGCTATTAAAGTTCGCAGGCGATAAAACGGAAATGTAACGAGATATAACAGATTCTTCTGTTAATGTCGAATCCCCCAGACTTTGTGTTTTCCATGCAATCTACTCAAGATTAGCACAGGCTGCGCTTGACCATGAGCTCAGGTGTGAGGAGGAAATAAAGCATGTCGGAAATTCAATAACAAAACTCAGCTTTGTAATAAAGGATTTTACAGACATCTGAAGAACAGGATTTTTTTATTATAGTGAAGACAGACTGATATTATAAACGTGAAAAAATAGAAACGTCAGCGTCCTGAATGACGTCGCAGCTCCGGCATCAAGCAACAAGAAAAGCGTTTGCCCGAGATCGCGAGGTCGATTCCGATCTCTCTGTCAACTTGTACATGTGGAACTGGGTGGATAGCGCTTTCCTCTATTTGTTATGCCGCTTCCGAACTGTGTGAAAAGACGTGAAGCGGTTGGAGAAGACGCGTTAGTGTGTTAGCACGAGTCCCCTGGTTTTTAGCTGTCGATGATGGTCGAGTGCCCTAATGATACGAGTGCGAATTTTATATGACCTCATTAAGAGGGGAAAAAAAAATCCCTTCACCCTACTCCTGATGAACAAAAGGAGGTATGTTGCGTAAGGAATGACATGTGACAGGTTTAGGTTTAGGTTTAGTTTATTTATATAGCACATTTTATAACAGCCGCAAGACTGACCAAAGTGCTGTACATCC
>JAQMYL010000007.1:24727491-24737760 GCA_030014365.1 Clarias pachynema | reverse complement strand
CTGGTAACTAAATAAACTTCTCCTCTGGAGTAGAGATAAGTTTAGGTCTTGCTTTCCTGGGAAGGTCTTCATGAGAGACAGTTTCATCATGGTGCTTGTGATGGGTTTTGCAAATGCACTTGACACAATACTGTTCTTGGAAAAACTGTTCCAGAACAGCTGACCTTCGTATCTTAAAATAACAACTAACTGTTGTTGTTGTTGTTACATAATGACCTAATGCCATATGTGTTATTCCATTGTTTTGAAATCTTCAGTATTGTTCTAGAACATAGAAAGAAAAAAAAAAACAATAAGCAAAAAAACATTGAATTAGGTGGTGTGTCCGAACTTTTGACTGGTACTGTATGTAATGATTGCGCGCTATTAAAGAGGGATGTGATAATATTTTACAGAATTTTACAGTCTTTAATAGAGGAACCTATGTCCGTATATCACTTTTTATTAAAAAGCAATAAAAGGAATACAAACATCTGCAACCATTTTATTTTATTACAAAGAACATAATAAAAAATATATATATATAATAAATAAAACATACATAATAAATAAAAAAAATAATTAGCTGATATCAAAAAGGAAAATATGAAATTCAATCCCGAATTAGTTTAAAATTGTGTTTGGAAATGTTTTTATTTTGTAATTTTTTTGTAGAATTAAAAAGTTTACATTTAGAGGCTCGACTGAACCTTTCGCTTACATCTAAAGTTCCAATTAAATACTTTGTTCACAAGTACAGAGACAATTAGACTTTTTTTTAAACTTTATTTGTATTATACCGTATCTTTAAGAAACATTGTTTTATTTTTATTTAAATAAAATTATTTTTATTTAAATGAAATTTTTCATTAAAAATTAAAAGAGATTTTCTGTTTACATTAAAAAAAAAACTTATTTACATCTAAAGAGATGTTTTTCTCCTTATATCTAAAAGGGTTGATTATTTTTTATTTACAGCTAAAGATATTTTATTTATGTTTGGTTTATATCTATAGAGATTTTGTTTAATTTTTTTATTTGACTAATCTAAAATCTAAAAATCTAAAGATTCAATTGATTTTTTTGTGTGGAAAGATTCTAATTTATGTTTGCTTTATAATCGCAGTTTTTTTTACATACATAAACAGTTATTTTACAATTAAGTGATTTTAATGTAAAAGTCGAGACAATAAAAATTTACATATACCATATTATGATTAACTAAATAAATAAATAAATAAGCTAAAGTCAAGTTCTTGTTATTACGTGTTTTTGTGATTTCCCCAACTACAAATTTCACAAACTTCCCGACATCTGAAATGAATCAAGACAAACCCCAGAGCTTGGAGGTGAAACAGAGAGAGAGACGGAACATAAGCGCAATAAGACGTTGCCCAAAGCAAAAAACTCAGCGTTAGCACAAAGCTCATGTTTCCGTGAGAAATTATAACTACGAAAAACAACCAGATTTGTTCACAGATCATTTGTAATGTGTCACACCTGCCTCTTTTGGAAGTTGGGGAAAAAATGACATGTTTAAAAACAAAAAATTTGTTTTTTAAATTTCTGAGACGTTATGCATCTTTTTAGAACCAGATCAGGTCGCAGTTTGGTGAGGAAAGGAAAAAAGTTTGCCTGCCAACATTAATAATAATAGACCGCAATTCAGAAGAGTTTTAAGAACACTCTGCACTCTTACGGACGATCACGTACGAAGAAAATCTTTAATTCATAAAACATTTGTACGTTTTTTTTGTTTTCGTTTTTTCAGCCTGACTTATGCAAACACTTGCGTATTTAGATGGAAAGAACTGAAAACCATAAAGATTGCTTAGCCGCGGTTTTTCCATCAACACAAAACACAAGTCCTGTGGTGTTTTTTCTGAAAACCCCAAACTAATGCAAGTGTGAAAGCACCCTAACTGGATTTGGGAAAAATCAGATTTGCTTTGATGCGGGGACAATGAGCTTCCCGTAGACAGTCGAAGGAAACACTGGTCTGACGTAATGAAGGGAATTTACTGCCAATATCATTATACACTGATCAGAACATTACGATGCAAATCATTACACCTCCCCCCTCCTCCCAAGTATTGTGTTGGTTGGCTCTTTGCCCGCTGGGCCCCATGCGATGTGGGCTGCGGTGTATCGGGTGTTCAGGTGCCTTTCTATCGTGGCCAGCATTTACTTTTTAGTGATATGTGCTGAATTAGCTTTTCTGTGAGATCAGAAAGGACAGGTTGGCCTTTGGTTCCCATGGACATGGGTGAGCCTTGGGTGCCCGTGATCCTGTCACCTGTTTACTCTTTAATGTTAATGTCTTAATGTTATGGCTGATTGATTTATATATCCATTACTGTCACTGTTAGACTTGCTTATGAAATCGCCGTGGCTGGTAGTGGTGTACGTCATGGATGATCTGTCGGCAACTCCTTCAACACTTCACTCCTGAAAGACACTTAAAGTACGCAAAGCTCTGGGGGGGATTAAAAATCAAAGCCTCGAATCGTTTCTCGGCCAAAGTGCAAGCGATGCCGACGCGACCGTGGCCTGTGTTAACTGAAATCACATGTCTGAAATCCTGATAAGTCTCTCTCCTGCCTCGAGGCAAACAAATTCCCAGCATTCCAGATGCAAAACGTAGCACCGTCAGCCCGTACAGAGGGTCTTTCCAACCCAGAGATAAAATGGAGACGACAGCGAGAAAACGGCGGGGGAAAAAATTCCGGGTTGGAATTTTCTGAGTGAAGACTGGAATAACAGGAAGGGGCAAGTTTACAGGAATACCATGCAATCACAACAAAAGTTTCGTTTCATCTCTTCAAGAGGCACATAAGGCTCTTGTAGGGAGATAACTCAAGGTTAGGCGGGTAAAAGTAACCAGTGCTTTGTTTTCCTCCAACAACAGCATGCCCATCTGCTTGTATCCCTAAGTAAATACGTCAAACGTTTTATGTTTCACGCTATTCTTCTTGCACGTGGGATACGAGCCAGACTCAGAGAAGAAAAATAAGACGTAATCATGATAGGATGAAAGTTTCTAGTAGAAATATATCTTTGTCTCTCGCTCCCTGGGCAGTTCTTCATAAGAGAGGGTGGAAAAAACACGATACAAACATGCACTTAAAAAGGAACTTGATGTATTTAACGTCAGTTGAAAAGACAGGTAGGACGTGGGAGACGGCTTAAGAGCAACTGCTCCCAGATCTCTCCAGTTATCTTGTCGTCATCTCTCCGACACATGTGGGCTTTTGGAAATATCCTCCCAGGTCAGATCCATTATTCACCTCAGTACAAACCAAGGAGTATTGCCTGTCACTGTTTAAATGTCAGCATGCAAAAAGGAAAAACAGTACATGCAAACAAGGAGCAAGGGCATCAGGGGTGAATTGATCCATGATATCAGAAAGTTCAAATTCCAGGAAGTGATATGATATATGAAGACCTGAAAAATAATCGCTGACAGGAGCAAACAAAGTGATGTGAACCGGCGACGAAATGTGATTCGATATGGCTGCATCAGGTCAGCCGTGAAATCAAACAATGTGAAAGTAGGAGATAAGCGCTCGCTCAAATTATACGTGCAGATGAAAGGATCGAGCTCGTGCTCGTGAGCGGAAAACAAACATTGGGCGCTTTAGTGCACACCTGATGCCTGAAGCGTATCTAACGTCACCAGGTAACTCCGTGGCATCAGGTATCAGGTTTGAGCAAATCAGTTTTTCCCCAGGCTGCCAAACAGACTGAGATCTCTAATGAAGCATACACACACATACACGTTTGGACACCGCTTCAAATTCCATGTTCTTTCCTGATTTTTATTTCTTTCTACACTGTAAAACAATGCTGAAGGTGTCCAAAACACACAATAATCCCTTTTGAACAGGTGATATTGAGATGTTGCTACTTAAAAGCTGCTTTGTAAATCCTTCATAACGGCTCTAAACTGAGGTGCTGTTTGTTAATTGGTGATTTCAGAGGCTGGTAACTCTAAATGAACTTCAAGTGGTGAGTTTTGGTCTTGGTTTCCTGGGAAGGTCTTCACGAGAGCCAGTTTCATCATGGTGCTTGACGGGTTTTGCAAATACACTTGACAATACTCTTCTGGCAAGAACTGTTCCACAACAGCTGACCTTCATGTCTACACTGAACTCGGATTCATGAATGATTTCACTCTGATCATGGTTTATATGCAAACATCTTTAATCAGGTTTAAATAAAACAATTATTTTTAAAAACATTTTTTTTCCTTTCACAGGAATTTTACTTACTCAGGGCCCCCAAATAGTGCAGCGGTAAAGTGCTCGCCCTATCATCCGGAGACTGCTAGGACGAGTTCTACTGAGAGCTGACTAGCTGAGCTCGCTCAAGGGGGTGGGATGGGAGGTACTTTGTGATCTCACATCAATCGCGACTCTACAGTCAATCATCTGGGTCTGTGAGCTCATGCAAGCGGAAAGAGTGGATAGCGCTGTTCTCTGATTGTGTTGCGCCGCCCCAAAGTTGAAGTCGGCTGGTGTCGCGGGGTTTGGACGAACCACGTGATAGTCTTCGGCCCTCCCTGACTGGCTGGTAGAAGCCTTAATGTGGGAGCCGCCTAGTGATGGCAGGGGGGAATTATATATGGGGAAAAAAATGTCGTACTCAACCATGGAATCTGTGAAAACATTTGCTAGCAATATGTTTATTTCCAATCTCCCTAAAGTTAACCAACGAGTCAGAACACTTAAACTTGCTGAATATCAACAATAAAGTCCTCTGACCTCGTAAATGGTAATTCGTAGGTTGGAGAAATTTCCTTTTTAACCTTCTGTATATTTGACAAAGTAAAAACAAGCGGAACTCGACCGTGACAGCGCCAGCAGGGACGTTCCCGCTTCCAAGAAGTCAAGCTCCTCTTGTGACTAATTTGTACACCAGAACTACCCTTTAATGTACTTTAAACCTGAAGGAAGCTGTTGAAGGAAAAAGCAAGACTTTTGACCTTCCAGTTATCTTGACCCTGTTCAGATCAGTTCTAAAATTTCCTGGTTATAATAATAACTGTTGCATTATATCCAACAACCATTAAACCACTAAGTTCTTCTAGTGGATGGATGTTGTGGCGGATCTTGTATTCCTTGGCTTTTACAAGTTGTAGTGGTGCTTTCATTAGCTTTTATGGGTTGGAGGTTCAGAATTACATTCCATGCTAGTGTCTTCTTTGGCTTTTATTATTTGAAGTGCAGATTTACAAGCTGTGGTGGCTTTTACTGTCGGGGGAGTTTGGGAATTCCAAGACTTGGTAGTGTAGTCTTTGGCTTTTACTAGTTGGAGTCGGGAGTTGCAAGCTCTGGTTGGTGTTTTCATTTTCAGACTATGGGATTGTCAACATGTGGTGGTGACGTATTTGGCTTTGAATGGGCAAATGGTGGGCATTCCAAGATGTGGTGGTGGTGTTATAGTTTTACTGGTTGCTTTTGGTCATTACAAGTTGTGGTGGTGTTTTTATTAGCTTCGATTGGTTGGAGGTTGAGCGTTTGGCTTTTATTATTATTAGTTGACAATTTCAATGGATGGAGGTAATTTTGTTGGGTTTTAATGGTTGAGTGTGTTGGTGTTTTTATTGGCTCCTATTGGTTGGAGGTTGGGCGCTGCAAATTGTGGTGGATTTTTTGGCTTTTATTATTATTTGTTGACAATTTCAATGGCTGAAGATATTTTTTTTGGATTTACTGGGTGAATGTAAGGAAATAGAGGTTGTGGTGGTGTTTTCATTGGGTCTTACTAAGCACCGGGTGGGAATTTCAAGTTATGGTTATGGTGGTATAGTCTTTGGCGTTTACTGTTGGGAATTACACCAAACTGTGGTAGTGGTTTTACTGGTTTACTTGGGAATTTCAAGTTGTGGTGCCATATTATTTGGCTTTTATTGGTTCAAGTTGGGAATTACAAGTTGTAACTGTGTTTTCATTGGCTTCTACTGACTGGAGATTGGGAATTACAAGTTGTAATGGTGTTTTCACTGGATTCAACTTGTTGGGAGGTTGGGAATTACAGATTTTGGTGACGTATGTTTTGGGTTTTTTTGTTTGAAGTTGGGAATTGCAAGTTGCGGTAGCGCTTTCATTGACTTCTTTGGGTTGGAGTTGGGAATTACAAGTTCAAGTGTGAGTAAACAAACACACCCAATCCCAACATCTGACTCGAGTGTAAGAATTTAGAGACTTAAAAGGTTGCCTTATAACTTTAAAAATAGATGATTACAGAGAAAGTGTAGTGAGTAGAAAATAAGGCAAGACGGGTGTATTTTTAGAGCACATGTCATACAGAATGTGCTTTACATAAATTCAAACAGAGTGCATTAGGAGAAGGTTAACAACGAAGCGACATTATAGAACAGAAGGACGAAAACAGTAGTTAAGTCTTTTCCATTATTATATAGTATGTGAGGAATGAAACATAAAGGGAAAAAAGTAAGGAAGCAGTAAAAGAAACTGTACAAAACAAGTTGGAAAGTTTTTTTTTTTTTAAAGTGGAAAAGAAAAATTAGTTTTTGTTTTATTTTAATGTGAGTGGAAGTCAAAAGTTTTAGAAAAAACTCCTAAACCTCAGGAGAGTAGATATCTAACAGCAAATTGAAGTGAACATACTTTATTCATTCTCAAGTCATATCACCCAACCGCATCACTGTAATGAGGTACGAAGGAAACGTTCAGTGAGTGTTTCTCTTCTCACGGCCATGACCTTTATTATTCTTATCAGGTAGCTCACACAATTACAACTTTATGTCTGACATTTTATTAGCATGCATCAGGAGTCATTTCCTTCACAGGGTTTCCCTGCTCTATCAGGAGCACAGATAATTAATCTACATAGAGGGAACGTGTCCCTTCTTCCACAAGCAAGTCTAACGTAACTATCAGCTGTAATGGCGAAGGTGCGTTAAACACAGCAGAATAGCGTGGTATCATGCAAATGTTAACACGTCCAAAACACATCCCAGGTGATATTATACAACCGACATGGACACTGGAGGCAACTTTCCATGATGCGAAACTTCTTACTTCCCAGGGTAAGAAGGGAAGCGCATGAAGCGATGTACCCATCATGCATAGTGGTTGCTTCAGTTGCTCAGGTCTAGGATCAGCAACGTTATGGGGCAACAAAACAAAGTCAGCTCATGACTTGAATGTACTGAATGACCAGGTTATTACAACTATAGAACTTTTCTTCCCTGATGACACGGCCATATTCCAGGACTCCAGAGTGGGAGATTGTGAAAGAGTGGTTCTGGGAGCACGAGGAATAATATTCACACATGAACTGAACTGGACACCACAGTGAGAGCTGTAATCAAAGCTAAGGGTGACCGAATGAAATCTTAGAATGGCTGACTTTTTTTTTTTTTTTCACCAGGTCATGTACAGGGTTTTCCAAAATATTTGACGACATTTCGTGGTCTAAGAACACAGCCAATTCTCATACAAATTATAGCAACAGAATCTTGAGTTCGTAAAGCATCTTGTTCACAGTAATGAGGCCACATTTTATACGAACGGTCAACAAGCATTAAGTCAACAAGCATGTTTTAAATTTTTGAAGGGCACCCTATATAACAACATTACAAGCATTACATTGTTTTTTTATTATTATTATCTGATCACCCCGATTATATTATATCCGATGATAGAGATGACTAAGACAAGTTTCCTGTTACTGAGTTATTAAAAATTTGCTGACTGTATGAAAGTGTGCAGACAATGTGATACGGCTGAGCCAGAGTGAGAGAACCAAAACAATTCTTCAGGTGGACCTTTATTTCTCACTTTAAAGGAAACCTGTCTCAAAATGCACTTTTTAGTAATTTTTAGGCATTCAGATGGCCTCCAGTGTGTGTGAGTGTGTATACAAACAAAAAAACAACAACAACAAAAAAAACTTTCCATACATTTTGTCTTTTTCCTGTTTCGTACTGGTTAGCCCTTAAACAAGCTGATTAGCTTTGTTCCCCCTATTATGACCTCATATAACAAGATCCCGTCCCCCGGCTTGTTGCTCAACTCTGCTGCTCTCTGGAGGGGGCGTGACTCAGCAGAAGCTCATTTACATAGACACTGAAACAGCACAATTGAAGGAGGAGTGAAATAAAGAAAGTTTAGGGTTCGACCAAATGCATTATCTGAGGGGCATTTCAGCTGGGGCCTTAACAGATACACACACACGAACACATTAAGTATACTCTGAGACCTGTGTGTGTGTGTGTGTGTGTGTGTGTGTGTGTGTGTGTGTTACAAACTAGCAAAGTTACAGTAACTGGGAGATTTGAACATTTAAAAGTGACTGTACAGGCACAGAACAGATTTTATGAATGAATGATTTGATGCAGAATAAAATTCTTTTCCGTGTGTGTGTGTGTGTTTAGAAAAATGTAATAGAAAATTAAATTAAGATCGACGGCCAAATCCTTTCCCTCTCTCTTTTTCTTCTTTCTCTCTTTTTTAACACCATGCCAGCTTCTACGGCCAAATTCATGACGAGGATCGGTTTTAGTTATTTAATATTAAAACTAAATAAGATGTTTAAAATTGTTTTTTTCCAAACTTTTTTAAAAAGGTGTCAACAGTGTAAAACAAGTTCCTCATAAGAGTAGGAGAATTACAGTTGAATAAATGATGTTTGATGGACAGGAGGGTTTTAGATGATGAACTTTCTCTTGATAGCAAAAATTTTACTGTCCTTTTCTGCATCTTCTATACATCTTGTATGACTTGATTCCAATGATTATTAAACAGAAATGTATGTTTTGTACCAACATCAGGATTTAATTTATGTAGTTTTTTTATGTAAACATTGATTTTCTCTCTCTCTCTTTCTGTATGCAGAAGGCGGCAGATATAGGGAGATTTCATCTGAGGGTGAACGATCTTATGGAGGAAGCATAAGTCAGCTTCTGTATATCTTACCCCGGCTTTACATGCACGACCTTTACCTCAGCGCCCCCCCACGTCTCTTTGATATGATTAGAATTCAAATATTCAAAACCTGAACTGTGTTTCCGGGTCCTGAATCGTGTTATAGCTCGAAGAAGTCATTATCTACAAATTAAATTCCAGACTTAACCTTTGTATTACGATAAACACAAAAAATGCGGCGTAATTCATCTTCGGTTTATCTCAACATGCACGATGGGAGTTTAAATCTCCCCCCCAAAGAAAAAATCCACCCACGCAGTTTCCTCCTCGCTCTTTATCTCAGAGACACGTTCTGGAAATAAATTATCTGCATGGCCTGTACATGCAAAGCATACGGTACACGAGCGCACGCTGTAAGATGAGGCCAGATCGGCGTGGCTTACGTAATGCATTATCTCACGACTGTAATGTCGCCGCTAGGATGTCCGGGCATGTCCTGTAACTGGAACTCACGCCTGACCTCACCTCAAAACTCTTATATTTCCGTCAGATTAAACACCGAGCACAACCACTCTGCGCGACTTCAAATAAAGCTACGTCCCGGCTGAGCGATTTGAGCTTGTAAACGCGCATCTTATCGAGATCTGCGTGCGTGTAAACAGCGCGGCTTGAATCGGATTGTCCATGTAAACGTTGACGTGGTCATTAATGATTCTCAGAGAGGGGATAAAGTGCTTCAGTTCTTAGTGTCTGCGCACCAAATAAGGTCGTGAGAATTCAAACCGAGTATGATTTAGATCCTCATGACCGCATGACACTCTTTAATTCTCTTTTCTATGCAAAGCCTTACGGACTGAGCCAAAGCACTTCACCACCTCTCCACACCGAGTCTGCTCCAGAATACAGAATATAAATAAAGATTGGAATGGATTGAGAGCACAATTTGCTGAGTAATTTTGTCGTGAATGCAATGTTTTTCTCTACTAAATCTGGATCTGCCTGTACATTTACGTTAGTTTTTTTTCTTTTCTTTTTTTTAGTTAACTTAATTTAAATTGACACATGAGTTGTGTTTAAATGTGTTTAAATTAGTGCTGCGTTACAAAAAAACAATTAACTTGCTTGTGTACGCTCAAACTCGCCTACATTTTGCATGTGCATCCACAACAAAATGAATCAATGACGGTAGACGGATGAACCTTAGAGGTGGGGATAAAAAACAATTCCATTTCAAGTCGTGATTCTTTGACACGGTGATTCATGTATCGCCACACTGACTCCAAAACGATTTTTAAAAAGACTTATTACTATTTAATATTTATACTAGGGATGTAACGGTATCAAAATTTCACGGTACGGTAATACCTCGGTATGAATGGCACGGTACGGTATTTAT
>JAQMYL010000007.1:24707463-24717963 GCA_030014365.1 Clarias pachynema | reverse complement strand
ACACATGGATGTGATGGTCAGCTGTCCACATACTTTTGGAAACCCAAGACTGGAAGGAAACCTACAAAGACACCAAGAGAACTCAGGATAGCTCGGAACTCGGGATCGAACCCGGAACCTTGGAGCTGTTCGTACTGAGCTTCGTGTTCATCCGTCCATCATCTTCATTCAATGTGGATCTCTCACCTCCTCGTCTGTACAGTGTGTCCAAACAGATTAGCTGACAAAGCTTACAATAACAAGACTACAAGCCAAGCCGAGTCTCTGAACATCACTGCTACTTCCGTGCCTTATTTCTTAATTCATATGACATGCAATATTAAATCACGGGAAAATGTTGAGTAAAAGAATAAGCTGTTGTTTTGTGTTTTTAAGACCTAACAAAGCCAACCTGAACACATTTCCATTAACATTTCCAGTCTGAGACTTCTTATTTTTGTCCTACCACTAAACTGCATTGTAATTGCGCTAGCAATAACAAAGCCCCCCCTTCAACATGAGTGCCACGTCCAAACACATACTTCTCACAAGAATAACCAGATGCACTGAACACATCACAAAAACTTCAGAATAAACAGATTCAATGTGGTTCAGGGGGACATTTCTCTTTAGGCCTGCAGGAACAACGTATGGACATGTCAGATCTCTCTTAGAGAAAACGATACCTTGATTTCGGATCAAATTTGAGTTAACGCAGCGACGCTTATTTTGCTGGTGGCATCTGCCATATGTTGTGTCCTGCCCGCCCCTGTTAGAACGACTTCCATCTGTCTCTGTGTTGGTGAGTGGGTTACACAATCTCTATCATTATGTCAGGCTGGAAAGGATTAAAGTACCATGTGTATAATCTGCAAAGCTGTGTGAAATTCTTCATCTGCCCTTTTATTTATTAATGGTCCTGCTGGATTAAGTAACATTCCACATTCAAGTGATTCTATCAATAAGCAGTAAAAAAAAAGTGGAAATCGCAACCCACGGGTACTGAAATAGTATTTATTAATGATATGTTATAGTACATAGTATATAAAGTTTGACTCGTCACTTGAACAGACATAAGCAGATGTAATTTTAGGAACAGTATAACTTTAAACTTTATACGTTTCAATATACTGTATGTTTTTGCCAGAATCCCTTAACATACAGACAAAGAGGATAAGGCTCTATCAAAAGTGGACTTCATGTTAACTAAAACAAATTTCCTATTATACATTTGCACCTTTGACCTTATATAGCTGTAGAATTTATAGAAGGGATCAATTCCGGGTGGCACTATGTGATATCACCCAAATTATATGAAATGGGTTCACCTTTGAGGCCGTTTTCATTTCGTCTCAGGGGGTTATTCTTTGCTACTATCGTCTCATCGCCTTTTAAAAATGATCCACAAATAAAAATACTGTTCAAATAAAAATGAATGGAATGGAATTGAGCGACATGGTGGCATGGTAGTGGTTATCGCTGTGGCCGTGCACCTCCAGGTGCCGGGTTTGATTCCTGCCTCGGGGTCTGTGTGCATGGAGTTTGCATGTTCCCCTAGTGCTTGGTGGGTTTCCTCTGAGTAATCCAGTTTCCTCCCAAAGTCCAAAAACATGCAGATTAGTACCCAAATTGCCTGTAGTGAGTGTGGGAGTGTGTGCGTGCACGCCCTGCTATGGACTGGCACCCCATCATAGGTGTGCATTGAGTCTCCCGGGATGGGCTCCTGAACAGGATAAGCGGTATACAGAATGAGTGAGTGAGTGAATTGATATGAAAAAGTAACATAAAAAACAGTCACAGGCATAAAACTACACAACTAACCCTAAGCAGTACAAAACAGATTTCTGTTCTTGGCTGAAAGTAATGAAACCTGATGCAGTCCATCTGCTTGGACTTGCAGTTTGACATGCATCCTGCTCATCACGATTACACAAAGTCATTATTAATTGCTGTAATAAAGTTAATTCAAACCACTCTCATCTGACTTCTCTTATGGAAAATATGCTGACTGGCTGTTTCAAGTAAAAATTCCAGGAGTTTCTGTAATACAGAGGTTTTTTTGTAACCAATGCTGATGTTTGGTGTGAACATTAACTGAAGCTCTTGGCTTGGCTGCTCTGACCAAGGGGCAACCTCAGGATCAGGAACATGATACAGATCCAAAACATGAACAGTTCCTCGAATGACCACTGGCTCCAAAAGTAAGTTAATCTCACTCAGGGGAGTGAATGTTTATGTAACTGATTAGTTGAAATTACAATAACAATAAACCATACTTATACATAATTAGGGGTGTGGCTGATTTGAATGACATCTCCATTGCAGGTGTCAAACCGTTTGCATCACTTTCGCTAACCAGCTAACTGGAAGAATCATTGTAGATACTTATCACAAGGAATGTAGGAGTTGTGACGATGTGACGGATATGGATGACAAGAGTTCAATCAAATGCACCGTACTGTTAGCATATAAATTAACATTAGCATATTAGCTAAGATAAAGTTTGAAAACTATTGACTGGTAGCGGAAGCTAGCTAGCTTGTGGTATCTGGGGTAAGTAGGCGTGTTCCAACCAACAGCCAGGCTCCACTCGTTCCGCCATTTGCCCGTTTATGGATTAACGGTTTGGGGCGGAGCCAGTTCCTGCCAAGATGGCGACAAACAGAATTTCAAAAACAGTTGAGCTACAAAACTCGCTCTTCAGAAAACCCATGTGTGACATCACAAAGGGTTTATCCAGTTCTTTTTTTTATACAGACTATGGCTGCAACATGGGCGTCTGAATATAATGTATACGAAAAAATGCAGTTGTTATACCAGGAATCTTTCATTAGAATCTAAGATCGCAGGAACGACAGGCTAATATATAACTTACACACTATGATTCAAATTTCTCACCATCCTGCTACGTGCATCCATTTTTTTTTTTTTTTTATAAAACAGGAGATATCACCTGGTTATTTGTATTCTTTTAACATGACAAATGACTTCCCTGATTCGCAGCATAATGACTCAGCAAGCAATCCCCATATAAGGCTGACTCACAAACAATCCCCATGGGGTCATTAGAGTGTTGTGTAAAGTTTCAATCATCCCATAAAAGGATAAAAACCCTGAAGTGCATAGCAATTACTTTTCATCTGGCACCAATTAAAATTTCCAAACAGTCGTTATACTGTCGTATGTAATGTAACCCGTGAGTGTCACATTCTTTTACAGACGGCCATGTTTATCTGTCAACCAGTGCATAAAACAATCACAGGAAATTCCAGCACTAAATAAATGATGCACACACATACACACTGACAGTAGTCGATTAATAAGGCTGAAGTAATATATTTGCATTCCAAAAAACCTAGGTCTCAGTTGATTCCTGAAATTTGAAACAAATATTTATGGAAAGGATTAACCCGGGAAAAACATGAATAATGTAAAGGTTCATTTGTCATCAGTTGGTAATCTCAGATAAGTCATTTCTACCAAAGCTTGTCTAATGCTATGTTTTGCAAATGGTAAAAAACAAATCCACAAGTGTTTGGTACAGATTTATTTTATGAACGCAGTCCAGATATTAAGATATCAGGCTCATTATTTTATTGTGCACTATAACACTTTGGCCACGCTCTTAACTTGGGGAGCTTTTATTCCTAATCTTTCAGCTCCAAAGACACCATTTTCGAATAACTGGCATTAGATTTGTTATTTATAAACTACTTCTTTACAACATATTTAAAAAATTGGATCCCAACATTAATCAAGTGACGATCCAAACCGGGTAATAAATATCATTTTGACAGCAGAACTGTATTCGAAAGCGCCGATCTCAAAATCCAAGACTGTCAGAGATAAAGTAAAGATGAGTCTTAAAGGGGGGGGGGGGGGGGTTCGAGGCCAAGTCGAGCTCGAGCCCAAAGGAATTGAAGTCTGAAAACCATCAATTGTTTTTTTTTTTCCTACGAAAATCCTGGAGGTCGTCTCTTTGGCTTTGTTCGTGCATATTCAAACCTGGTGCACGAACATTATTCTCCTCGCAAACTCACAATATTAAGCAAGACCAGTGCTGAAGACTGAGACAAGTCTGAATAAAATGCCAATAAATCTAAAACAAGTCTGAGTCCATACGGAAAAAATCTCAGTACTGGTCCTGGACCGTCTGGCGATGCTTTACTAACCCCTCTGTAGTTAAGAAGCCGTTTACTTCGATCTAACAAGTCTGGCTCATTAAAACCCGACTTTGCCAAATAGAACAAAACAAACAAGAACAAGTGAAGAGTCTCGATCTTTTGCGTGAGTGTTTAAAAACAGAATTAATTCATTCAAATGGTATTTTCTTCTTTTTTTTTTCGATGTTTCACCCCTCAAGGGGCTTGTAATCAACATCTGCCCCGGTTCGACATTATATCAACCCACATGCCTTTCAATATACTGTACCGAATGTTTTCATGTTTACTCATACATGACATTTTTATTACATTATCTTTAAATGATTTAAGTGAATAAGCGTTGTTCAAAATGCAGCAAAACAACTGATTTTATTTGTCAGTTCTGATCATTTACTAACTGACCTGAATGATATCGGTGCCAAAGTTCATCACTTTGTTCATCACATATTTCTCGCCCTCCCAAATACCTCAGCCATGAGCAACAATACCAGGAGCACAATTGATTTACTGTTTCGATTTTTCATTACAATTTCTGAACATGTAGGCACTTGATCTTTGGTCACGTCATCATCTGGAGCATCCTTTCGACGTGACTCACGTCTATGCTTATGTTAGTAACCTGCATTTACCGAGAACAAAATAAAACAAAAACAAACAAAAGGATAGAATTGCAAGGTGTTTGTGATAATCCTCATGCTGCAGACCGGCTTGGGAGGTGGTTGTAGTGTTTTGTGTGTGTGTGAGCGAGAGAGAGAGAAAGAGAGAGAGAGTGAAGGAGAGAGAGAGAGACAGACGGCCCCTCCTACAGGACCGCTTGTATAAATTCTCTGACGCCTGGAGTGGAGAGTCAGACTAATAGGCGAGTGTCACAGCTGCATGAACTGAGAGAAAGAGAGAAAGAGAAAGAGAGAGAGTGGTGGATTACTGCGTCTGTACGGACTCCTACGAGACAACATAAGCCTATCCTGAATAACAGAGGTATGTATGTGGGTTCATCCCTACTATTGCAGCATTGAATGATTTATTCTATTCTATTCTATATTTAGTTCAGGGCTGAAGTCCACTTGATTATCTGTTTGGTTGTATAAGTCCACATAAGTCCTTATGTGTGTGTGTGTGTGAGTGTGTATATATATATATATATATATATATATGCATGTCTGTGCTATTGTACAAGTCGAAACCTTTCCCATTGCACTGGTTTGCACTTTTGGACTTGCCTTTAGTTAGTCTTTAAGAAGTGCAGCTGATGTAACAGCGGAGTTGAGTCGAGTCAGACAAGCTGCAGGAGGGAGATTAGAGCTCACACTCATTTATAGAGCGCGGTCATCCACTCTAGCCTTTGTCCTTTTTCTCCTCTGATCCAAATGACTCGTTTACTTATTTGCACAGAGCATGACCTTTATTTTGTCCTTTCCTCCTTTTTTTTTTTGCACAACTAGAAATAAACCAGAGTAGAGCTTAGCTTTGCAAAGTGACTCACTAGAAAAAAAAATTTAAAAAATTAAAAGGATGTACAAGAAGTCTAACAGGTCTGTTTTTTTTTCTCTACAGATTTCAAGCAAAATGAAACTGTTTGTCCTGTCCTTCTTATGCTGCTGTCTGCTGCTCACTGTCCCACCCAGCGTGGACAGTGCAAAACTAAACCTCAGCCAAGTTTTAAAAAGGAGGTGAGTTTACTGTATAACCAGGACCAAGGCTTATGCATTAAAGAGCGATGCATGGATTTGAACGATTTCTAATTTCGAATCTCTTTTCTTTTTGTCTACATCAGCATCGAGCTCCAGAGGATGAAAAGGGATCTGAGTAGTCTGTCTGCACTGAGGGAAGCAGAGCTCGGGCAATTTGTTCGACCCGATGATGTCAAAGATGCGATGCTTCCACGTTTCAGGTAACTAATGAAATTCCTTTCATTTAGGAATCTCACGCCCCTTTGGGTGTGTTATATTATAAAAACAAAACAAAACAAAACAAAACAAAGGAATGAACTGTTTTTCTTTATCTCGTCTTATCCAGCACTGACATCCTTGTGCGATCCAAGCGCAACAAGAACTCCATCAACCAGTCACGGAGGTCAGGCTGCTCACTGGGCACGTGCACAGTACACGACCTGGCACACCGGCTGCACCAGCTCAACAACAAGCTGAAAGTCAGTAACGCCCCCATCGACAAGATAAGCCCTCTGGGATATGGGCGCAGGCGCAGGTCGGTCCCCGAGAGGCAGATGAAGATGGGGCCGCGCCGCGCCTTCTTGCTAGCACTCTGGAGGATGAGGAAGCAGGAGGTGCTGCTCAGACACACCTGAGCGGGATGCGAAACTGAGAGGGACTAGAACGCTGAGGGACTGGAACTTCTGTTCTACCAAGTATCTTGGACATTCTTTTGCGAGGCGAGCAGTTGGGGGGGAAAAAAGCCAACAGCTGTTCCACAAGCACTGTGAACAAGATACAGAAAGGAAGAAGAGTTCTGTGGTGGAGTACTGCAACCTTCTGGTTATGATTGGTGCACTGATCCCCAGAGGAGTGGAGTGGAGTGGAGGGAAAAGCCCACAGGATCTAAACTGAAGAGTGAGCCTCCTCTAATGGGACCGGATTTCACTGCTCCTCAGGTGGACTATACTTTGGGATTATGGGACCCAGGTTGCATTCCTAGTGCACAATCACTTCAAGAAACTTTCTCAGAAAAAAAGGAAAAACAACAACAACAACAAAACTAACTGTGGACTTTAATCCATCGTATTCAAAAGGAAAAGATGTGGATTGTTTGTCCATTCTGGGGAGATCTGAAGGATTTTTAAGAATACGAATACGGCCATGAAACTCAAAAACTCTGTGTTCGGACACTGTATGATGGATGAATGCTTTAGATTTCAAAATGCCTTTTTCTCAGTCCTTACGGGATTGTTATGCTACTTGAACACCATTACTTTTACTATTGTTATTTTTGTTGTTATTGTTATTATTATTAATATTATTTTGTATAGAGATACGTGCAATCTATGTGTATTTTTTTATTCTCAGTATTTGTATATATATGTCAAACAAATTCAAGATATTGTTATTTAATTTGTTTTATACTTCGTACTACTCATAGAGAGCTATTTTCGTACAGTATGAAAGGAATATGGGCATTGTTGTGTATCTTTCGTTTGTGTTATACGGTGATAGAATATGTTTTATAAGTGTAATAATAATATATTTGTAAATGTGGTCGATTTTCGTTGTTGTCATTTTTGTATGTCGAAGTAATGTATGTTGTCAACAAATAAACTTTAAAAAAGAAAATAAAAAAAAAACAGTTGTCGTGAGGACCTCATGTGTTGTATTATATCTAAAAATATATATATAGTATAAATAACACACACACACACACACACACTCAAAGTCGGGCCCAGAGACCAGAAAAAGACCAGACATATGGGAACTTAGTAAAAGCGGCTCGCTTCTGTCCCTAGTGGCCAAGTGTAGGAGTACAGGTTCGTTCCAGGAGCCTGAACTGGAACCGTGTGTGATGGAAGACAGACGGTCCCGCAAAAGGATGCTGCTCTCTGAGGGGGGTCGCATTCCTCAGAGATGTAGAGGAAAGGGCTTTGCACTGCTGAGACAGGCACGCCATAGGACATTCCTCTTAAACACATCATTATCATTCCTGGCTTAATGAGAAGGAACTTTAGGTATGCGCTTTTATGGTCACAGTCATGCTGTTTTAATGTAAAAGCTGCCCCCCCCCCAACACCCCCCGAAAGGAAACAAAAAAAAAAAACACAGTTTAGTGACTCCGACAGAAATAGAAAGAAAAAAAAAAACGCATGTCACATTATTACAGATTACGGTGCATTATGACCCAGTATTACCATAGTTATTATATTTATTACTCTGTTGCAGATTTTTCTGGCTGGGTTTAATCTAAATCGCATTAACTGACAAAAACAAGTCGTCTATAAATAATGTCAGCTTGGACTTTATAGATTTTGTTCACAAGCATTGAGAAAATATTACAGTAAATAATAAACCTAATATATGAATGGCTGGATTGTGGTTGAGAACAACTTGTCTCTGGTATCACCTTGTGTTGTATATGTTAATATATGCATATACATATACAATAAGCTTTTTTCCCCATTGTATCAGATGTAGATTTGAAACACAGTGTATCAGGTTAAAAAATATAACTGGAACGACATCACGGGTCCCCGGTTACCACATTAAACCCCAGACTCGTCCCGGCCAATAAACACAATCCTACCGAGGTTGTGAATTCACTACATTTTTAACCTGTAACCTTAGTTTATGATTGTTGTTCCCCTTTGGCTTTGGTGCATTGCATGTCATATTGATCGGCTTCCTTCCCAGGGTGCAATAAACATCTTTCGCAATCACTCCATCAAATATCACATGGATATTTTCACATTTTTGAACCAAACATGCCCATAAATTCCGAGTATGTGGATCTTATTATTGTATCTAATCTTTGTCTGGTGACCATTAAAAAGTCATGCCCGGGAAGAATTATAAAAATCCTCTATAAAGGTTCTTCACACACAACCAGTTTCTAAAGTAAACACACAATCAGAGCCAAAAAGAAGTATTAATACATATCCATGTCTGGCTTCGCTCTGTGACACCGCCCAATGTATAAATGTGTCCCTGCATAGTTTTGGACTGCATAGTTGTGTTTTTCTTATTCTTTTCATTAAGACAGAAAGGCCTCTGAACTTCCTGTGTGACTGTCACCATTTGTGACTGATGACCCTCCCAAAGGTCATGATTACTGCAGGGTTAGCTCAGGGGGAATGATCTACGCTCGAGTTAAACATGCTACAGTCAAGTTAAATATGGATTAGTCATGTGCGACCAAGAGGACGGATTTTACAATCTGTGAAGCTAGAGCGCCACCTGGTGACGAAGTGGTAGTTTTTACCGTTCAATCAATTTATAGAACACTTATTCTTTGTAGGGTCACATAGGGTTGAGGGGAGCACAAAGTGATGGACACCATGGAGAGCACAAGCACACACACAAACACTCATACACCTATTAATACACTGTGGGTCAAGAGGACATGCCAATCAGCCAAGGAGGAAACACACAAAACATGGGGAGATGATGGAAACTCTATACACACAGACCAGAGATGAGATTCGAACCCATAGTTTGTAAATGCTTGTAAATGTGTAACTATTTTAGAGTGCGCCACCTGTAGGATTATAGAGAAATGACAACATTTTACCACCTTAAACACTGCGCACACATACTGTATATGAAATCTATTTTGGAATCAGCATGTACGATACATTCATTGTCACACAAAGGTATCATGATAAACATGTGATAAATTCTCCCCCATCTCTATTTGATACTGTGGTTTAAATAAAACTGAACCTTTAGTCTATATACTGTATTATAGTACAGTATACTGTATCTGTACAGTATATAGACATAATGCTCTTCACTCAAAATTCATTCAGGTGTAATGTTTTCATTAACTAACTTTATATTTGTAATTGTTGCTATTATGACTTTTTTTATATTATTATTATTATTATTTAAATAGGAGAATCTCATTTCTTTGTCTAATTTTTAAAAGTAATTTAAAATGACTGACAGGAAGAACATCCAAACACAAACAAGTATTTCAAACCAAAAATCAGTTTCTACTGTATATAAATACTGATTTGCAGATGTAAATACTATATATATTTTAGTCTAATTCAGTACCTGCATGGGGAAGAGTGGTCACATGATAGTTGTCCACAGAATGCCATCGCTGGAAGGGCTTGATGTTCACAGAGTGCTGTATCACAGAATAGGCATGGAAAGATTTAAGAACTTAGGAGAGCTTCCTCTCCTAAGGAGTTTAGTGAGGCTGGAGTCAGTGCTTCGAGAGCCAACACATGCAGAAATCTTCAGGAAATGGGCTACAACTGCTGCATTCTCAGTATCAAGCCAGTCCTGAAACAGAGATAATGTCAGAAGCATCTTACTTAAGGCTAAGGAGAACTGGACCGCTGTTTAGTGGTCCAAAGTCCTCTTTTCGGATGAAAATAAGTTTTGCATTTCATTTGGAAATTAAGCCCGCAGAGTCTGGAGGAAGAGAGGAGATGCATAGTTTCTTGAAGTCCAGTGTGAGGTTTCCACAGTCTGTAATTATTTGAGGAGCCATGCCATCTGCTGGTGTTGACCCACTGTGTTTTATCAAGTCCAAAGTCAACACGGCTGTCTAACAACTGATTTTAGAGCACTTCATGCTTCCATCTGCGGACAAGATTTATGGAAATGCTGATTTCAATTTCCAGCAGGACTTACCACCTGCCCACACTGCCAAAACTACTACTAACTGGTTTGCTGACTATGATATT
>JAQMYL010000007.1:24682646-24695534 GCA_030014365.1 Clarias pachynema | reverse complement strand
GGAGAGGATTACTCTATTCTTCATGCGGTAAACAGACCTGGCGTGCCATCTGCAGTTACAAGTTGGCTCAAAACACTGTGTGTGTGTGTGTGTGTGTGTGTGTTTGTACACAAATGGAAATGCCACGAGTCTCTGTGTCATCAGCTAAGTTGCAGTTGTTGGACGGAGACTAATCCCAGGATCTGTTACAAGCCCGGTTAATGGCTGACAGGAATATTTATTTTGAGCTGCGACTCTTGTGTCACAGGCGTCGGGGTTACAGAGTACCGCGACACTTAATCAATTCTTACACACACCACCGTTCTGCTTTTGATGCACCCAAGTGCAGTTTTATATCAGCTTTAAGTTTATTGAAAAAATGTCACGAAACGTTGCTAAAACGTAAAATTGTAGTTATAGCCGGAATTCTGTTTGACATTTCATTACAATCTAAAGTATCTAATAAGTTAGAAAGATCATCATACAGAGCTGCTGGAAAGTTTGTGAACCCTTTCCTGTTTTCTGTACTTTTGTGCATCTTCATCAGAGTCCGACCAGTTGATTTAAGAGAAACTATTTAAACGATTGGTTATTTAAACATTTCAATTCTCTCAATAAATTACAGACAATTATTATAATGAACAAAAATCCTGTAATGATTTTGCATAATTTGTTGAAAAGGTTACTCTTGATCTACTTTAAAACTACTTTCACCCCTGTTAATTACAATAACTGTCAGTCGCGTTTAGTTAGTTCCTTCTGTCGCAGAATAAAAGTAATATCGCATTCAAAGCCATGCTGTTGTACTGAATATCAGCACTCCATCCTGTGTGATATTGCTGCGAAATATTAAAGTGATCACTTCTGTTAAAGTAGCCATCAGTCGTCTCCGCTTCACCTGTCTGCCTTTTTTTCTTCTTTTAAAGACTTAAGATATGTAGCTTAAACCGTTACTGAGAAACCGGAATATTCCGGGAATAACATAGAAAATCGGCATCGATTAACCACTACACAGGGTTATTTATTTATTTATTATTTCCCTTTCCTTTCCAGTAAGTACACATACCATAAACACCTAGTGGCCGTTGTTGCTATGGAAACAGCGACGTATTAGAACGAGGTGATTAATAAAAAGCCGTAATACAATTCTGTAATTGTTCTTATGGAAAATAGTCCAGAGGCTTTGACCAATCAGATTCGAAAAAGTTAGTCAACCCTGAACTGTACACGGTTCTGGATACGACGGTCAGAAATTCACCCCCTAGTGGTTGTCAGGATGGATTGAAAATTTGTTGGAAAACTGTCAATAGTCACAGTATCAAAACCTTGATGGATGAAAAACGATCAAATCTTTTTAAAAGCAATGAGGAGAAATATTGAACCAAATCACAACTCTAGTGATTAAATAGTAATAATGAGATCGAAGATTATAATCTATGATATATATGAATAATGAGCCCTGGAGATTGATCCCAGTAGTGGTGCAGGATGTAGAGGGCATGATGGACAGGACAGGACAGGACGGAGCGCCGCAGTGATCCTGAGGAAAACAGGAATAGAGGAACAGATTATGCGTGTGGAAACGTTGAGGCGCGTGCATACGAGGCTTATGGCGTTGAGCTGGAGGTCTCTCCGTGTGTGTGTGCGTGTGTGTTGACAGGCGCTCAGGATTAGAGGCTGCTGCGAAAAATGATGCCGTTAGCCTCTTAAAATAGAGGGAGAAGAAAACAAAAGCCCTGCCGATAACTAGCGGTGGCTCAGAACGCGTCCGGATCCGAGACACAACACACACACACACACACACACATATATGCGCACACACTTAACCATACATCCGTACCGACATACGGCATAGAGCAGAAGCCGAGATGGCTGTGACAGGAGCCGACGGTAAGGATGAGCGCACTTTCACTCGGGGCGTACGCACGATCGATTCTGTAGCGTAGGAAGATTAATGGACGGAGCGGAGTTTCCTAATGTGTATCAGAGGGCTGTAATGCGGCGCTGGAGAGCTGAGAGAATCGTACGGTTCTTTAAGGACGGGAGGTCTGGAGTCCTGTACTGTATGTATGACTCTGCAGAAAGCACGAAGCTCACCCGCTCACTCCAGTAATAGGAGGTTCATTTAACGTAGCCACCGTTTAGAAAAGAGCCGGATGAAAAAACCTTATACACAAGTGTGTAGAGTGGCTAGTGGTGTGTGTGTGTGTGTGTGTGTGTGTGTGTGTGCTGGTTTGGGACATGCAGCTGTTAGGAGTAAGGAGCGCAGCGCAGAACAACACAAGCATGGCAGGAATGTGTGTTCCTTAACGGCTCTGGCACTAAAGCAAACCTTGACATTTCTGAGAGAGAGAGAGAGAGAGAGAGAGAGAGAGAGAGGACACCAGGGGCTGAGCGGCCGGAGTCAGAGTTAGGACTGTGTTACAGGATCCAATGGCACCGGGATGAGGGGAGGGATGAGGGGAGGGTACAGAGGGTTTTTGTCTCATACCCCACCCTATTTTACTTCTCATGCAGGAGCTGAATGTATTTAGTTACGAAATGATCTTGGCACAAAAACATCAAGTGGGCATCACAGTGTACTCTCGCTCTTTCTCTCTCTAATTAATGTTAAGATCTGCAAAAAATATTTGCTTCTAAGATACATATATAGAATATATATATATATAGAACATTATATATAATCACCTGCACCATAAATTAAATCAAAATGTTCAATAGAAAGGACGCTATGGGCAATTTTGTGCCAGATTATGTCACACTATCTAGCGTTTTTTTTATTTTTATTTTTTTAAATCAAATTTATCACTTTTTCCCCTTGAGGTGGGCGTGGCTATATGTGTCACTCAACAGAGCCAATAGTTTACCGTGTATAGACAGTGTATGCCGGATGACAGTAATGCACCTGCAAGTCACCCAAATCTTTAAGAAACAAAAGAACGGGTGACGCAGAAGGATTACTCAAAAAAAAAAAAAAAAAAAAAAGGAAAGGAAAGTAGAGTATGAAAACTGAATCTTCAAAGATGTATGGAGAGATCAATGTATGTTTATTCTTCCTGCGGGAATTTTAAAACCAGTTTGTCTCATACAAATATATAAGTATATTCAGAAGCCGTGGTGCATCACAAAAAAACTGATTTTAATGAAACTTTTACAGTAGTTGGACATCTGCCTTAGTTTAACCTGCACCAGACGTGAAATCAAACTGAATATTTTTACTGGGATTAGTTCATATTTTCACAGCTGAAATAACAGCGCTGAAGTGGAACCAGTGAATTTTAAAGCGCTCTTTATCTCATCTACTTTTTCGATTTCTCCTCTGTGATTCCCTCTCCGTTACCGAACAGGGAGTGTGTTTATTTGGCTGACGAGGAAAGAAGTACAACTTGGCATAAACAAGGTGTAAGATACTCATGTTGTTATTTCTTTGCCGTACAGAAAGACAGGCAGACATGTAGCGTGGACTACAACCGGAAATAATATCACTGCTTACATTAAAGCTCAGTTTTATCTTTTTTAACTTTTTTTTTTTTTTTTTAATGATTCCATCTCCAATAATTCAATTAGATTTCTTGTATTTTATTAAAAATGAAAAAATGTTGTATTATTTATTTTTTAACTGTCTGTTAATTAGGTCTTTTATATGTAGCCATATCAAGTCCAGTACTGTGCAAAAGTTTATGCAGCCTGTGTTTTTTTTTTGTTTTTTTTTTTGCACGAACTTTGTTACACATGTTTATTTTAAGACTTCATTATTAAGTCAGTACAAAAAAAAAAAAAAACTAATTTCTAAACATTAGTACTCCAGCAAAACGAAAATTAATCTTACAGGAAAATATCTCTAGGGCAGAAAAGAAAGCAGTGTGTTATGTAACAGAGCACTTTTCCTGACAAAAAAAAAAAGTAAAAGGTTTCTGGGTTTTGCTGCATGGAAAAATGCGACAGAGCGATCCGAAACATTGTTCCTCTTTCTCGACGTTCTTTTGTGTGTGTGTGTGTGTGTGTGTGTGTGTGTGTTCTCTCGCCCCGGAATTGTACATTACATTACCATTATCATTTATGTTTATGATGCATGTTTATCCAGAGCAGCTTGTGTTTTATCTCTATACATCAGGGTTAGCATGGTGGTGGTAGCACTGGGGTTCGAACTCCTGACCTTCTGCTCAGTGGTCCAACGTGTTAACTCCATATGCACAGTAATAGATCTGTGTTTCTGTGGCCCACTAACCAGTTTTCTGAAGAGTGTAGTGTCTGTATACACACACACACACACACACACACACACACACACCAGGCAACCCAGAGCTATTTCCAGCTTGTTGATAGGAGCCATCAAATATATGGACGAGTGCCTGTTGAAATGACAGGAGTGATTACGAGCCTGGCAGTGACTGAGAGGCCTCCTCGCGCAGCTTTTGATCACGAACAAAAGAGATCATGCAAAGGAATGTATCATAAGAGGCGATGATGAATGGAGCGTATAGATCGAGTGTGTATACGTGAGTGTAGCTGTATCCTGTATAGTCCGGTCAGAATCAGGTTCTGGATTTCAAGATTACCTTACATTATACTCCAATTCCATTTTTTCTATTCTTAAAAGCCGTCCGGGACAGTTTCAGCCCCCGGCACGTCAATAGCGTCCTCTTGTGTTCTTGCAGAAATGCCGCGGCAGTTCCCCAAGGTCACGCTGAGTGACGTGGACGAGGAGGTGCGCCTGCTGGCCGAGAAGGTGTACGCCTCCGCGCTGAAGGAGGAGGAGAGTAAAGACGCCATGTCCATGTACACGGTGCCCGAGGATTGTCCCATCGGTCTTCAGCAGGCCAAGGAGAGGGAGCTGCTCCGGGAACTGGCCGAGCAGCACTCCGAGGAGTCGGTCAAGAGGTCAGCCTGGGGGGGACTTCACTACTGTCTCTGTCCCACAAAGAAACCATAGTCACACACAAGGATCTGTGAATTAGATCAGTTATAAATGATTATAAACAACATGATTAAATGTGCAGTCTGGAAATTTTTAATTGGTGACAATAAAAGAATTTAAATGTACGCAGATTTTTAGATGTATTTCACATTTTTCCAGCTTGTCACACTACACAATTCCCAGCCAAAGCAACCCTGCTAAGTCACGTCCCCGTTTTTTTATTAGATTTTGTTGAATTTTGGGAAAATGGAAGACGCACATCTATTATTTATTATTATTTCTTTTAATAAATAATTGCACTCTGCCTTGCAGTCAGCAGAGGGCGCTAGTCGTTAATTGCTAACCCGTTGCTTATGTAAAGCAAAACAAATCGGACATATTTCTTCTTGGACGTACAGGAAGAAGAGTTTACGGATGATTCGATCTCAGTCCATGCAAATGCCCGTTTGTGTGGATTGGGGAAGAACTACGCCCACTCCGCTAGTGTCCCCGTCCTCCACCTGTCCCTCCATCCCAGACAACTTCCCCGAGTATCAGAGAGTCACCATCAGTGGGGATTATTGTGCCGGGGTGAGTTCGTACACTCACTCACTCACTCACTCACTCACTCAGTTTAAATGTTGGATTGACATTAAAGGATGACCAGAAAATGACCAGTTTTAATATACTGTATATATATATATATATACGCTATTTAGCCAAAAGTATTCGCTCCCCTGTATGTTTGTTTTCACTTGAGGTGGTGAAGTGTTGCAGTTCCTTTATAATCCTACAGGTGGCGCACGGTAAACTATTCACACAGTGTCAGGCAGCACAGCATCCCATGTAGTACAGTAGGAGTGTAAGACGTATTTGCTAAGTTTGTTTAGGATTGTAAGATCATGACAATAAGGTGTCTCTACGTATTAGAATAGAAAAAAAATCCACTTTTTGCATTAGAAGTATTGTTTTTTTTGCTGATTACACCTTTTAAAGAGCTCTGTTCAGATAAGAATGATTATTTCTGCTACAGATCACTGTGGAGGACTACGAGCAAGCAGCCAAAAGTCTTCTGAAGGCGCTACTCATCCGTGAGAAATACTCAAGGCTGGCGTACCACCGCTTCCCCCAGACCACCGGCAGGTTCTTGCGCAGTGCTGAGAACTTGAAGTGGAGAGAGGAGGATGACGTCCTGCCAGGTACCCATCCGTGTGTCCTCGTGCACTATTGACGTTATTTAAAGGCATGTCGGATAATATTGGTCGGTCTTGTTTTCCATGTCGCGCTGCACCCGGCCGTCCGCTGTGCAGACATCTGCCCGTGCCCTCGGGAAGGAGAGGACCCCTACGGCATGGAGAACGTCCCGGAGAACCTGAGCTATGAGCTGAAAATGAGGGACGGGATTATATACGTGTATGAGAACGAAGCGGCGCTCAGGGAGAACAGACCTCGCTGTCTGCCGTACCCCGACCTCGAGACGTTCGCCATCGACCTGAGCCACGTGCTGGCCATGATCGTAGACGGACCCACGTGAGTGTGTGCTAGGGGTAAAGGTGTGGTTGGGTGAAATTGAGCAGTTTCAAGAAACTTTGGTCTTTGAGGTATCGCAGGATTGGTAAAATAAGAAAAACTAAACGTTGTATGGAAAAATAATGACTAGAGGGGGTAGAAAAAAAACGATTCAGCCATGTATCGTGATTCCTTTTTATGGCAGTTCATGTATGACTCCGAAATACATTTAATTTATGTACAGCAGTTCCGGAGGCGAGTTCGTAAGGTGAAAATTTGTATTGCGAAACGCAATTTCCAATGGGGAGTAATGTAAAGGCATATAATCCGGTCCAGCCACCCAAAAATATTACCAATTTCCCCCACTATAACCATATTTGTGCATACAAACTACATAAACTTAACTTTTAATATTGAATCGTGATATTTGTCCACTCGTGATAACAATACAAATCGAAAAATCGAATTGACACCCAGGTATCGTGATCATATCGTATCGGCTTTTCCCTGGTGATACCCAGCACTAATAATGACTGTCAATCATGCTGCATGTTAATTAAAAAACTAAAATGTTTTGGGAGCATGTTTCCACATTTGTTTCCCCATTTTTCAGATTATTTCTCTCGTTCTAGAAAGATTTTTATCAGTGTAATAAGTTTTGGGAAAGTTATTACACTGTTATTGCAGTTTCCCTTGCAGTCATTAGAGGGCGCTAGTTATTACTAACACGTTGCTCTTTTAAACAAACAAACAGCAGAAAAGGTGCATTTCTTCTTGAAAACCCCAGCCATGGGATGCAGTGCCGGTCCCAAGCTCGGATAAAGTGTGAGGGTTGAGTCAGGAAGGGCGTCCGGCGTAAAACCTGTGCCAAGTTGTGTGCGCGGATCGGATGGTCCACTGTGGCGACCCCTCAAGGGGAGCAGCTGAAAGACTAACAACAACAACAACAATAACATTTCTTGGACCACAGATTGTGTTTGTTTTTTAATTTCTTATATTCAAACCACTAGCTTTAGCTCACCTCTGCTAAAAACACTGATTACACCTTTAAAGGAAACCAGATCAACTCATCAGCTCGTAAAGACGCACCAATAAATCTAAATATATTCTCAATTCCATTTCGATCTTTTCTCTCATTCCAGGAAGACATACTGTCACAGACGACTAAACTTCCTGAGCTCGAAGTTCTACCTGCATGAGATGCTGAACGAAATGGCTGAGCTTAAAGAACTCAAAGGCGTCCCGCATCGAGACTTCTACAACGTCAGGAAGGTGCGACTCGTATTTATGTTAGAATATGACAGCTGCTATATTACTGTAGTATTGTTGCAGCCATGCGTCTGTGCTTGTAACTTGTACTTGTTCCCCCATTCAGTATTTGTTTGTGATCGACTGCTCACAGGTAGACACTCACATCCACGCTGCAGCCTGCATGAACCAGAAACACCTGCTTAACTTCATCCAGACCACCTATAAGACGGATTCGGAGCGTGTGGTCCTGGAGAAAGCAGGACAGAAACTCACCCTTAAACAGGTCTTCAATAACCTCAACATGGACCCTTATGACCTCACTGTGGACTCGCTGGACGTCCATGCTGTAAGCACTCCCAGGTGCCTCTTGGCATATTGCATTAACATTATACAGGGTTATGAAATCTATATGTATGTTTTAATATCGCAACATTCTTGCGTTCTGGTTTCTGATTGGTCAGGTTGGAATATCCGAGTACTTCAGATTTCAAAGTGGATCCTTTTTTTTTTTTTTTTTTAAGGGTTTATAGTTCAAATTTTTTTCCACTTTCTCAGTAAAATACACAGCGCATCCTTTCAGGAAGCTCAAATTATTGCAAAAGGTGGTTCTTAAAATGACTGGAATTGGGTTAAGCACTGTCCAATGCATTTATATTTCTATAAGATTAGATTTTGGGGTGATGGAAAAAGGTCATGTGGTCTGACGAGTCCAGATCGACCCTATCCCAGAGCGATGGGCGTGTCAGGGTAAGAAGGGAAGGGCGGAAAGTGATGCACCCATCATGCATAGTGTCCAATGTACAATCCTCTGGAGACAGTGTTATGATCTGGAGTTGCTTCAGTTGCTTGGGTCTAGACTCAGCAACGTTATGTGGTCAGCTGACGACCTGAATGTACTGAATGACCAGATTATCACTTCTATGAAGTTTCTCTTCCCTGATGGCACGGCCCTACGGTTTCTTGGAGCATGATGAATCATTTTCACACACGAACTGGACACTGGAATCAAAGCTAGACAGTTTTTTTTATTTATTTATTTATTATTGGACAAATTATAGAGAGGTTTTTAAAAACCTCTCTAACAGTCTATTTAAAAAGAGACACCGCCATGGGAAAGATTTCTTGTGGCTTGTTTTAGGGACGTCCCCCAGCATTAAATTTAGCTACAGATAAACACTATTTTTACACGTCAATCTATAAATAAATAAATAAATAAAATGTTATCTTTAGGAAGCTGCTGTGGTATTAAAGGAATAAAGCGTCTCAGGATGTTCTGTATAACGGCTCGTATAAAATTACGAGTTGCCTTTTTTAGACTTTGAAAGGAACGGATGTAGTTCTGAAGCATGTGACCCTGGTATGAAAACCATGGTGTCCTCTGCACTTTGACACTAACGCGAGCCGACGTTAATCTCGCACAGGGCAGGCAGACGTTTCATCGTTTTGACAAGTTCAACTCCAAGTATAATCCCGTGGGAGCGAGCGAGCTACGAGAAATCTACCTGAAAACCGACAACTACATCGAAGGAGAGTACTTTGCACTTTTGATAAAGGTACGTCGTCTCTATGTATATACATTTCTTAAAAAGAATTCGACTTCCGTTCATTTTTAATGCATCGAACATCTTCTTATTTCACAGGAAGTCGCTCATGATCTGGAGGAGAGTAAATACCAGCACGCCGAGCCCCGCCTGTCCATCTACGGACGCTCGCCGGAGGAGTGGGAGAGCCTCTCTCATTGGTTTATCCAACATAAAGTCCACTCCCCCAACATGCGCTGGGTCATTCAGGTGCCCAGGATATAGTAAGTGATGGTGACCGCACCTCGCTCGACTTTATAGACATAACCAGGAAGGATTTCGAAAATATTATGGCTTTGTCGGGGAAAATCAGAACTTCAGAAGTTTTGGCACCCTAATTATAAACGGGTTTAAAAAGTAAAAAAAACATCTAACTTAAGGCCTGAACCAGTGAGAAACAGGTACAGAGGATCAGGACGGTGATGCTTACTGCTGCTAAGAGGTTGGAACAGATGAGAGGGGAAATGAGGTTGCTAATGTGATTGTTGTTGTTACATAAACAACCCATTTTAAATTTTTATCTTTAGACACTTTGCAGCCGGTCGCAGTAAAAAACAAAAATGTTTAGTTCCATTTCTTTAATCATTGTTTAATTTAAATTAATATGTAGAAATGAGGGGTGACTCAAGACTTTTGCACAGTACTGTATGTGGCAGAATTATTGGCACCCCTCCACATAGTACTATGTGTTGGCTATGAGTCTCTGTAGGTCAAATAGTCTAAATTAGTGTATGTTTTTTCCACAACATCTGCTTTATGTCCTGTAGTGTTTTATTTAAAACCTTTCTGTGCAAATACTTTCTTCACAGCGATATTTTTATGTCACGGAAGCTGATTCCAAACTTCGCCAAGATGCTGGAGAACATCTTCCTCCCCTTGTTTGAGGCGACGGTGAATCCTCAGAAGCACAAAGAGCTGCACGTTTTCCTCAAATATGTGAGTGGGTTTGAATAAACGCACACACACACACACACACACACACACACACACGAACACACACACATTTACAGAACTTCAGTTTATTCACCAGGTTTGTCGTATAGCAATTTATTTAAAGTTTCTATATTTAAACCTTTAACAAAGTTTTGCAGGCAGAAATATTTTTTCTGTTTTTCCATCCGAGTTTTTACATTTAATTGAGCTTTTACAATAACAACAAAACAAACATGGACGAATAGACACTCCAGGTCTTCATCTTCCCTTACTGAAGTAACAGGACATGCTGCGCCAAATATTATGGCACCCATCAAGAATTCATCCATCTACATTTGGATTTCCGATTAATAAATTCGGCGGTCCTAGTCTTTATGAAAAAAAAAAAGAAAATTTATTTTGGCATGTCACAACTGTGAATCATAGGCAGGTATACTGTAAGTGGCCTCTTTTTAGACACAAAAAAGAAACTACATGCAAAAAAAGGAGCAGACGCACCAGGCAAAGTCCTCAGATAAACTGCGGGTGGTTCAGCAGCTAACGTCCTTATAAAACTGCTTTACTCGAGACTAAAGAGTCCTTAGAGCGTGCTCACACCAAATACAGACTTTGTTTCATTAATTATTGCTTACTGGGCTTCATAGGGTTTTTACCCCGGAAGGCATGCTTGCTTTACAGCGTTTATTTGCATGGGCGGAGACTTTTGCACAGTACTGTATGTAAGAACAAGTACATTAATATTAAACCCATGATTTGGACTGTCAAAGCTTTCGTCCTAGAAAATGATTCTATACCTTCAGTGGTTGAGACATTGGACTATGGTTTGGAAGATCCCAGGTTCAAACGCCACATTCACCAAGTTGCCACTGTGGGGCCCTTGATCAAGGCCCTTAACCCTCAACTGCTCAGATGTATAATGAGATAAAAATATAATGCCTATACAGGTGCCTAAGTGTTAATGTTAAATTTATTCACCTTGGACTTTATTCCTGATTAATAGCTTTATCCCTCTTAGCTTTTATCTTCCTCACTACTGTGCATTTCTAACAATTTTTTTTTTAGTTTTTTCACTTTGTTTCCCCCCCCCCCTTCAGGTGACCGGCTTCGACAGCGTGGATGACGAGTCCAAGCACAGCGATCACATGTTCTCCTACAAAAGCCCCAAACCTGAGCAATGGACCACGGACGAGAACCCGCCTTACAGCTACTACCTCTTCCACATGTACGCCAACATCATGGTGCTGAACAACCTGCGCAAGTAAGTAATCACCCCCGGCTGTCCGTCAGCACGCACCGGAACGTTCCGTTAGAGCACGAGATATAGTTTATCAGAATGGGGTGGGGGGGCGTCATCATACTCATGCGACTAATGCAGGTCTTACGTGTCTGTCTTAATGGTTTCTCCACGGAGGAGGCGTTTTACTGCAGTGATTAGAGGTACTCTGAATAATCTCTGGGGGACGTGTGAGGTTGGTGTGTGTGTATGTGTGTGTGTGTGTGTGTGTGGTGAATCACTGACTTCTATAAATACCATCGGATCAAAGGCTTATGCAGCCCTATAGGGTTACAGTTTTATATGTATACAGTTACTGTATTAATGCTCTTGTTACAGTACGTTATTGTTTCCATAGCAACAGCCCAATCAGAGAGACGAGGATGTCCACATGCTTCATATACAGTAATCTTGATAATAAATCTATCTGTTATATTTATGTTGTAAGTACAAAACCTTTCGTGGCACGCTGTTGTAGGAAACTAATCAACTTCAGAACTTCAATAACTGCTCCATGATCACAAGAAACCATGCTGTCTACACCAGCACACGTTGTTGTTGCTGTTTATTCCTATACATAAGTGTGTGCAAAGGTTTGCACACCCTGTAAAAATGTCAAACCGGGACCTGGAGCCCAGAAATCACATGGGATTCGAACTTTTGCACTCCATTAGTGTGTGTGTGTGTTTGTTTTGGTGTGTGTAGGGAGCGAGGTCTGAGTACCTTCCAGTTCCGTCCACACTGTGGCGAAGCCGGATCCATCACTCATCTGGTTTCAGCTTTCCTCACCGCGGATAACATCTCTCACGGCCTCAACCTCAAGAAGGTAACCTTTTTCCGCGCCCACTTTCCATTAGCTTCTCACACTCCAGTGGACAGCTTATATAAACCCTCCTGCTCGGTCGAGGCTCTCCCTCAGACCCCCACTTTTCATTTCAATATTATTTTATTATTTTATTAATGTGTTGTGAAATCTCATGCCTTATAGTTTATAGCACATTATTTGGTATAATTGCAGTCTTTGCTGGGCTTTTGATTTCTGTTTTAGAAAAATGTTGGTATGTCATAAAAGAAAGCGACATGTTATGTAACACGCCACTTTTCAGACAGAAAAAAACATAATTATGGCACCTAGGGTTTTGCTGTAAAAAAAAAAAAATGACATCATTACTGAGTCCCTTAAGGACATATGAGGAGAAATAAATCTGCAAAAGACATAAGACGAGGAGGAAAAAATACATCTGACTAAATAATAGCCTTTTTTGCATGATGTGTGAGTGGAAATTTTATTAAATATAAAATATATATATATATATATATATATATATATATATTAGGGCCGGGACTTTAACTTTTTTAACGCATTTTAATCGCACTTATTTTTGCACGGCGGAACGTTTCTCACTGGATGAGTTTCGGCGGACCGATTATACTGGAGCACCAACTAGCGTTCAGACAAAAACAAA
>JAQMYL010000007.1:24661949-24677004 GCA_030014365.1 Clarias pachynema | reverse complement strand
AATATATATAATATTTTAGCATCATGCAATTACTTTGTTTCCAAACATCATTACAGGAAAATAGCTGTTGGCCAGAAAATAAAGCAGCGTATTATGTTAGTCTTTTGGCTGCTCCCGTCGAAAGGTCACTACAGTCGACCGTCTGATTCACACACAAACTTGGCACCGGTTTCACGCCCTTCCTGATGTAACTCATTGTATCCGGGCTTGGGACTGGCACTGCTTCCAGCGGCGGGGATTCGGGCTTTGGCTGGGAACTGAACCCGGACCTTCCACATGGCAGACGAGAAACCTACCACTGAGCCACCAATGCTCCCAAAGCAGGTGTGTCGGGGCGCTCAGAAGGCCTGTAGCTGGTTCTGCAGGATGTTCAGTAAAATGAAGCAGCTCGTTTTCTTATAAAACTGCACTAATTGTACCTGAGAGTATATTTTAAGGGTCGTCACACCAATTAATGACACGCTTTCATTAATTACTGTTTAGTGCTTTATTCTTTTTTTTTTTTTTTTTTTTTTGAGACGTCCTTACTCTACAGACATTTACATAATACCAGATAGATATATAGATGGATAGATAGATAGAAGCATCAGAATGGTTTCATAAGTTTCACAGCAGTGGGGGTCAATACTTTTGCAACCACACTGAAATCCAGATGTATGCACACACATACACACGAACGCACAGATTGCGTACCTGTTGAATTGAAACAGAAGACATCAAACTGTCTGTCGAGACTTGTACGCCAGGTAATAATCCCAACCTTGCCTTGGCCACAGGAGTCTTTGGAATGAATTCTGGGAATAATTGCGACTTGTTCATCGATCCAGCCGAACCTGCAGGACAAAAACATCCGTGTGTGAGAGACACGATGTAACAGATCATTCATGCAAACTGTACTGAAGCATCACAGTTCATACTTGCACGTCTCGAAGCCACGCCTGTGAGCTTTTTCCACTTGCGCCTTGTCCGCCATGACCACGCCCAGCCGGTCACACACCTCTCTCCCTACGGACGCGTTGAAGGAGTAGCCGCTGGGCAGCGATGCTTGGAACACTCCATACACAGTGCCTCGTTCAGGGTAAACTGTTTAAGGGAGTAAATAAATACATAACTAACTATGAAATATTTTATCATCAATAAAGATTTTTCTCTTACAAGACTTCCAATAAGTGTACGAAGCTGAAACGCAACGGTTCCCAAACCTGGGCTCCTCAGACTAAGAACTAGGGTCCTAAAAGGTTCTTTTGTAGTGAAAAAAAAGTATGGAAGTATGCTCGTCTTCAGTATGTATGTTTTTTTCCCCCCAAAAAATACATACTGGAAAACTTGTAAAAAAAAAAAAAAAATGAAAAAAAAAAAGGGGGGGGGGGTATATTTAAGTGTTCTCAGCGAAGGGTTCTACTTGAAACATTATTCAAAAAGGAGAAGATAATTAAGTTCAAGAGTATGCCATTGAGGAAACTCAAAAATACTACAAAATCTGTAAGAAATAAGTTTCAGAGAAGGTTCTCAAGAAGAACTCTTTCTGAAACCTGATGTTCAATGGCTTTTAGCTTTCAAAAGGGGTTCTACATGAAACTCTCCCCAAGAGAGAAACTTCCTGTGTAGAACCTTTAAAGGTTCTCTGAGTGTGAGAGGAACCATATAAACTGTTAGGGTTTTAGATTTTTTTTTTAGACTTCTTCCTCGAGAGAGTAACTCAGAGAACTGAGAAACCTTAATACAAAAAAAAATTAAAAATCTGTTTCAAATAAGGCCATTTAAAAAGCAAAGTGTTCTTAGCTTAACATAGAACCTTAAAAGAAAACTTCCTAGAAAGAAAAAAAAAAAATCCAAGGATGCTGTTACTGTAGGGTTCTAAGTTAAGTTCTAAGGTTTTGGAGTAAACCTATATGGGAAAACAATTAACAGCTACAAGAATAACCCTTCTATGTAGAAAAACTTCAGAATTGTTTCCAAGGGGAACCACATGGTTCTATGCAAGGTCCTCTTATCTAGCCGAAGAAATATTTCTACAAGCAATAATTAAAAAAAATTTGTCTACAAACCTTGAAGTATATCTATATGAAAATTCAGCCACACTATGCGTGGAAATGTAAATAATCACAATATTGACAAACAGAAGAAGTCAACATACACATGAAAGATTCATACCTTTGATCTGCGTGACGTTGATGAGCAGAGCTGATGTGACAAAATGAGCCAAGAGTAGCAGCAGCATCCCGGTTCTCGCCATGGTCGATGTCTGAGTCTCTCCTCTCTCAGCGCTCTGAGATGGGCCTGTGGACTGATGTGTGCGTGTCCATGATTTATAGAGTGCAGATCTCCCCTGGGGTAGCAGGGCGGGAGATTAAAGGGGCGGTTATTTCATAAATACCCAGTACAGCATGTCACGGCGGGGCCGCGGTACCGGAGGAAGAGGAAACAGGAGGAAATGGGCCTGCATCTCTGAGGAGGTCAGGATGGAACTCATGGCAGAGCAGAGATGACTCACTGATAACGGACTGTATGCCTAAACAAACTTGTGTAACGGTGTGATTTAAAATATTGGCACCCCTCAAGTCTTGTAGTGCGGTAAAGATCGACCAAGAGACACTTGTTTATTCTAGATGCTCCCAAAGTAGTGAAAGTCTTTGAAGCTTTCCCAGGAGAGCTTATCAAGGTTAAATGCTTGATAAGAAAACATTTTGTCCTTTTGGACTGTTTGTTTAGATTTGGATTACAATTACTGGAGTGATTAGGGCAACATGGCATATTATCTGTAAAATGCTAATTACAGTACACATTTCCCTTTCCAGGACATTTTTTTTCTGCAAACTTGTGTAAAAGAGGTCTAAAAGTAATAAACGTAATAAATGTATAACTGGTCCAACTTTCGCTCAGGTCACATTCTTTCGTAATGATTCTGTAAGCATTTAATGGAAGGTCAGATTTGACTGGATGAGATTAAATCGCAGATCCAAGTTCTTACATATTTTTTTGTTGTGTTTATTTATAGCTTTCTTCTTACGCCTAATTTAAATAGAATGAACAAAAAAATTCTGAAATAATGACCCTTTATAATCCACATACATACATACGAGGGCGTTCAAGTCAAACCGGGACTTGTGATGACATTTCTCATGACTGAATGTGTAAAATGAGTGAAATTTACAGAAGACTTTAAGCACAGTACAGTCACGAGACTCTTCGCCGCAGTACCGTTTGACGTTTGAACGGTACAAATATTTTAAGGCAGGCTGTACGTCCGTGAAGGACAATCTTGACCGAGGTGGCTCGGAGCCCACTGCGATCGTTCTCATGAACATTCAGCGAATGGAACTCCTGAAGCTCGAAACTCGACGGATAACGTCACCAACTTGCAGAAGAGACAGTTCTGGAACTCAACGGAGAGTTATTACCACATCCACTGTACAGTCCTGACCTCGCGCCGTAACATTTCCACACCTTGGAGGCAAACATTAAAGGAGTTCCTGGGAGACCAGCGTGTCAGACATGAAGCAGGTCTGATCATGGCTTTGGCGAACTGAGAAAACTTTCTACCTTGATGGTATCCAAGCATTAGTGAAACACTATGATAAGTGCATTATTAATGTAGCAGGGGATTATATAGAGAAATAAAAGTGTTATTTTTTGCAATCAAAAGTCCTGGTATGACTTGAACATCCCTTGTGTAAATGTATATGCATTTGTAAAACTATCAAATAGCAAATACAACCAAATTGGCCTAAACAATCCCTTTTATGGCATTTCTTTAGTTCCCCACTCAACTTTCCAACCTTCTCATTTATTGTTTAATTTGGTAGAGAAACTTGTAACCATGGCTTCATCGCATCACCTTGTACACAACTTTTTTTTTTTTTTTTTTTTTTTTTTTAAATATGTATAGACACAAATAAAACTTGGAAGAGAGTAGCAGAGATCTCCACTAGTACAAACCTTCATGTTTCTCATCAAATCTTAAAAAGTGTAAAATCAGTCAGTACACAGTAACAACATGATCACATAAGATTACGGTAAGGGTGTGAAACGAATATTTCCACATTTTCGATCACTGCCTTTAGACTTCCATTGTGTAAGTAACTTCGGAGTAAATAGCATTTTCTCTGCAAAGTGTTAAAGTCCTTGGGTTTGGGAACCACTCTCACACTACAGATCTGTTGGACAAGCACATGTTCTTTACACTTCCTGTGATCCTTCACTGACATGCAGACAGCTTCCAGCAAAAACATCTACAAACTCGGTCACACACTTTTGTGGTAGAGGAAATGACGCAGGAACACAGGAAGAAATGAGCCGTCATCAGCGAGTCAGCAGCTTTTTCTACTGGAATAAACCGTGCACTTTTTTGTTTCCTGCTGAACTTTGCGTAATATCACATCATCATGGCAACACAGAATAAAAACAACAATAAATAAATAAATATTCCACACTACGACAAAAGGTCAACCTTAATGTAAAATAATTCAAGCTCCTGTGTTTTTTTTTCTCCGTTACTATAAATCAGTTATACTGTATGCAGGGGCGAAAGTTCTTACTGGTACTGTAACTTCAACCACAACCTTCCTCGCTACGTAGTTTTGGAAAATTCATGGGATTAGTTTTTTTTTTTTTTTTTGCGAGAATTGACTTGATTGTACTCACTGGCTGATTGCACAGAGACGGCAAAACAAATGTTAGCATGGATGCTAAAATACCAACGGCGCACGACGTCCTTCTCGGACCGTGGTTGCTTTTCCTGAGAGCAGGTGAACCTGGCATCAAGCCGCACGGACGTTTTTACCGGCAGCAGCACTGACAACAGAGGGCGAGCATCTGCTAGCTCCTACACAAGCGTAGCAAGTTAGCTTTATACAAAACGATAATCTGAAATAAAGTAGTAACAAAACCTACATGCAACAATTCACAGTATTTGATCAAACAGCACTAGATATCAGATGTCAGCTGCATTGTGTCGCCAGATGTTTCCTTGCTGAAAGCGCTACCGTGATGCTGGTTATAAATGTGGGTTTTGGTAGGCAGATGCTCTCCCCTCTTACCAGTACACTGTGTACCACCACTGAAACTTTTAGACGTACACAGTACCAGTCTGGTCCATGTTCACCCATGGTTGTATGGTGTATGATACAGCTGTTATGAATGTGTATAACACATTTAAACTGTATAATAAGCATACAACCCAAGGGACTGCGCTAACTGTCCCGGCACTTTTGCTTATGGCCAGTCATAGCGATTCAGCCGCCATAAATGAACTGGACGCTGCCTCCGACAGTAAGGTCCGCAGTCTGAACTGCTGCCACAGCTACAGGAGGGTAACAGGCGCGTCAGCGTCACTTTGGATACCAGACGTACCATCACCGCTGTCAAGGACCAGCTATCATGCCTGGATATACTGGATTCCGGAACGCAATAGCCATGCTAGCTCATTCGCTTTTAGCTCTCGTCTGCCGCTACTTTTTCTTAGTCGAATTCCCCCATCTTTCCTCTAAATCTTTCCTTTATTATAATTAACGAAATAACCCTTTTTATGTAAGACCTTGTGTCTTTGGTGCTCCCCGAGTCAAGATCTTACCCTATACCACACACACACACACATCATGATAATGTGAAGGATTTGAAGGAAAAATTTTCAGATGTAACTCATTTGAATTTACATATTAAAAAAAAATACGATTTTGGCACGATACTGCATTTCATTACCCTGTGTGAAACTGCTGGAGCATTGGAAATGCCCCTTTATTAAAAGGAATGGAGTGGCACAAACCATTAACACACGTGAATATTAATTATTCTCTAACATGATGACAACCTCTGGTGCTAAGGGGGAACAAAGGAAGTGTTCTGGCAATTTTTTTTCTTTTTTCTCACTAACTGTGCTCCACGGACACGATCAAACAGGAATTTGCGATTTCAGAAAAATACAAATCGTGTTGCACAAATATTGCACGCAATGTCAAACGGAATGTCAAATCAAAGAGACTGTGAGTGAAGACGAGAGCAACGGATTTCAAATCCCGTACCAATGATTAATGCTCTTGAATAGTGTGCTTAATTTCTCAAAAAAAAAAAATATATATATATCAATCATCTCACAAACCTGAGAATAAAATAGTAAAGTTTAAGTGGTAATATAATCTCAAGGTCATTAATTCGTTGTGACGTTTGCCTCATATTATAATCCATCGAACTATATATATATAAAATCTTACATTCACTTCTGACTCTATAGAACTTGTTTGCCCCCCAAAACTGCTATAAATTAAGTTAATTGTCTCCTCGAACACGATTAAGGTTCCAAAGTTCAAGTTATTCGACTCCTCAGTTTGTCTCTGAACGAGCAGGTTTGGTGTTACTCAGGATTCGGACTCTTCGATCCCACACGCAGTCCTAAAAACTTCTTGGATTTTTCTTCTTTTGTGTCAGCGTAATCAGTGTACAGGGTGGTGAAGATGTTTATGAGGTTGACTAAAAGGAACACTACTAAGAACAAAGTAAGAACAATCCATAGAGCCTGGTTCCTCCTGAAGATCTTTGGACATATTCGTTCGATGACTTCCAGAACTCGCTCAAACCTGCCAGTGTAACAAAGAAAGAAAAAGAGTTGGATTTAGGATATAGTATAGATAAACAAAATAGAAATTTACAAGTTTCAGAAAAATGAGTTTCTTATTTCCAGGTCCATCTGATCAACTAAAAAAAAAAAAAAAAAAAAAAAACCACACACTTACTCATATGGAGCAACTTAATGTCCAAGATAACAACTCCAAATATTTTCCAGAAATTAAAATCTAGTTCATTTTATACCACAGTACAGTTTGATCAGAATGTGTTGATTGGGCGTTATATGTTGATTACTTGTAACTTTAATAACTTCAAAGAATTAAGGTAAAGTAAGGTTGGAGAAAGAATGGCCATTTAAAGCTATAATGTAAGTGGACTTTTCGTAACATTAACTATAAATGATCAAAATAAAAGCATGTTGTATTGATTGCTAAGTGATATACAAATTGTAAAAAAAAAAATTTTAAATATTTTTTAAAAATGTAAAAAAAAAAAAGCCAATCACTGTGAAATAAGTGGAATAAAAACTCTACTGTTACATGGAATCTTTTATTCTTTACTTAAACCATAACCGTTTAGCAAAAATGAATTCACTACAACCAGATTCACTATTTCTTTTTACCTGCTTAGCTTTTTTTCTTCTTCTAGATCTTCTCCGGTTATCTCTCCTGCCTCAATTTGTTTGTCTTCTGCCTTTTCCTCCTCCTCCTTCACCTCCTGGAGTTCTTTAAGTTTTTTTAGTCCTTCTTGATACCTGCATTGTACATGCATCCTATAAGATTCCATTGAAATATACAGTATAAATCTGCTTCCATCATGTGTACTGTTATGTACCTGATATGTTAACAATAGGTTAACTTGTTTTGGCTCACAGCTGTTGCATGCTGTGAGAATTAGATAGGAGATCCGTTGATGTTTTAAAAACTGTCCAAAAAATCGAAACATAACTGACAAGCCAGCAAGGAAGAGTTGTTTAGATTTAGATCCACAAAGCAAGGTCCTGCCAGCTCATGCACTCCACATCTTATAGCTTCAAACATGAATCTGCATCAAATTGTATTCCAATGATGCCCATATCTTTATTTATGGCCAGAATCTACACTAATTTCTTACAGCTAATTATATATAAAGCAACAGTCACAGCTGTATGTCTACTACCATTACCACTCATCTTGTCATGTACCAGTGGAGGTTCATTGGCACTTCTTTCTTGGGCTTTGTCCCTTTCAACATAGGGGTTGCCACATCAGATCATTTGATCTGCAAGAAATCGCACAAGTTGTACTTCAGATGCCCTTCCTGTCTCAACCCTCCCATTTTCTAACTGGGCTTGGGCACAGAATGGGTATAGGGTTAAGGCTCTTGCTCAAGGATCCAACATTGGCAACCCTAGCATGCGATCAGCAAACTCAGAGCCACCACTACCCTCATTAGCCATAATCTCAACTTAATCTCAAAACTCATGATCATGGGTTTGAATTAGTGAGCCAGCCAGGAGCTGCTTATCAGCTCATGGGAAAAAGCTGCAATATTCAATATAACCTGCGATAATTGTCCTATCAAGCAAGATGGAACATGAACAAGTACAAAAGGCATGGCTCGGTTGCCTATTCTAACAGATTTGGAGTCTCTGGCAGGATTGTTGTAAAATGTTGTTGTTCTACCTGAATATCTACAGTACTTGGTAGCCGCAGGAACATTATACCATAGAAGAACTTCATTGTTTTTGTATACTCTGTGAACTACTTCATAAACAATATTTTTTTGCTAGCCAAGCAATTTTACACTATTGCACTCAAACACCAGCCTATAATCAGCATTATTATTAGCCTTATCACGCTAACATGTCCATGTGTAATCAAAGACATCGAGGCGTTACCCTTTATTGTAGGCTTCCTCCTCGATCTTGGCCTTGATCTCAGCTCTGATCTCTTCTGGACTACAGGAAGCTTTGGCTGGTGTAGCTGCCTCGCCTTCCTGCTCCTGCAGAACTTTTCCACTGCATTGTTTTCAAATAGGAAAGAAGAGTTAGCAACGGAGCTATAAACCTGACCATTACGCAGAGCGCACTATAATGCAAAAGCCCTTCCTTCATTTTAATGTAGCACCTGGACCTTGTATAAAACTCATGACTTAAAAATATATTATTGTCTGAACATTTAGTTCTCCGAGTACTAAACTTATCTTCTCATGCCCAAATATCAGGCTTTAGCTGAGGGACATGGCATGACGGGCCTTTTAGTCTCACCTTATTAACAAGCGCGAGCAGCGAGCCAGATGCCTGGGCTCTGTCAAACACTAGAGTTCCAATGTTTGGTTTAAATCTCAGAATAGCATGTTAAACCTGCTGCATTTGGGGATTTCCCAGCACGTCCAAAACTATCCAAAACTGCTAAATATTTTAGTCTCAATGATTAACTGACATGTCCCTTGATAAGAACGTCTTCAGGGTGAAACAAACAAACAAAATATTTTGAAACCAGCACAAGAGGTTGTTTTGAAAGAGCCATAAATGACCTCGGGACCCGAAGCTTACAGAAATACGCCCAAGAAATGTCAAACTCTGGAAAAGTAAAGTGTTTGTATTTAGTTACTCACTTTTCCCCTGTTGCATGCTGCGCTGGATCTGAAGCAGATTCACTCTTCATACCGTTTGCCTCGCTCTAAACATTAAAACGAGGAGCAGGAATTAATATATATAATTTTAATTTAATTTAATTTATTTATTTATTTTGCCTTTTTCTTTATCTTAGTTTCTTGTATCTTGACAAATGGCCAGCACTTCTTGGATGTGTTGATGTAATAGGACTGCATGTACTTTATCAGCAATGCTGATACGGCATCATCAATCATCCAGTAGATGCAGAATGAAGACAGGAAGAATTTGGAGCTCACCAGAACAGGAAGTGCACCAGGGCCAGAGCTGGGGCCAGCAGTAGCAGTGCCAAGGTTAGCTCCAGGACCGGGGCCCCCTGTGCTTGGAGTCTGACCAGGAATGTTCAGGAGGTTAAATTTGGGAACCACAGCTACGCTGACTCTCCTCCTGGGTAAAGCCTTGGAGCAAAAGCACCATAGAATTCAAAATCCCATTTTTGAACACTGCATTTTTTCCTCACATATAAAATATTGGAATCATTTATTAATTAAATTAAATACTAGACAAGATACCTTTCCCATTGTCAAAGACATGGATCTTGCTGAACGTGCAACTCCCTCATCTATTTCAGAAAAGCATTGAAACAATAAGCATTCAGAATGATCAATTCATTCAACACTGGAGTGTTTGTCGCTTCACAGATTACCTCCAGGATCTATTGAGCCTGCGTAACAACGTGTCGGGTTCTGGTTGGCTAATTTCTTATACTCCATCAGCTCTGCATGGTCCTTCTCATAGGTTCTCTTCAGGTTCTCGACATACTGCAACATCACCTCTGTGGCTTTGTTCATCCGTTTCTCCTGCCATGTTGAAACACCAAGTCATTAACACCAAAGATCTTCATATTCTTGATGCCTGGACCATTTTTCAATACACCGCAAAAAATGTGAAGCTCCAGTAGCGCTCTATAGATTTTAACAGTTGTTTTACAGCACCCCTGGAGCAGTTAGAGTTAAGAGCCTTGCTCAAGGGCTTAACAGTGGCAACAGTACTGGGGCTCGAACCCACAAACTTCCGCTCAGTACCCCTGGAGCCTCACCCGTTTGAGCCACCACTGCCCTTCTGCATCAACAGGCAGTGTGGTACAAAAAAGGATCAATCTTGTTGAGCATCTGGTTGAGACTAAAGGTATGCACCAGATACAAGAGGAAAGCTAAATGAAGACCATGCTTATTAACATTTTTAAAAAAAGTCTTTTTAATTTTGCAACATGATGTAGAGAGAAATGCAATGTCATTGAGGCATTCAGAGCTAAACTAGAAGTTGGTGTAAAGACAGCTAATGGAACGAAAGACACTTATAGCAGTCCCTGAAGTATGCAGAGTCTAACATTAACAGCGTTGCCCCGGGCAACATGCACCCAAGCACTTCTCAGTGCTTCTCCATTCACAAAGTTTACTTTGGCTCGCACATTAACCTTGAGGGCAAGAATAACATTGAGCTCCATCTTTCACAAACATATCTTATCTGCTGGGAAAAGGCACATTCCTGTTCCTCTTAAGCCACTCGCACAGAATATAAATTTGAGCATTAGGAGTTTATTTACGGAGGTCTTACAGCAGAGAGTGGAGAGTTTTACCTGTCGCACTGCTCCCACCATCTCTGCCCGGCTAGACAGGCGGTTTGTCAGGCGGTGAAGCACGGATATGGTTTCGACGAGACGCTGATAGAACTCCCTCTGCTCTACGTTCTGCCATAGAGACACTGTGCTCTGAAATGCATAAAAAGAACAGACATGAGCATTTGCCTCTTTGGCCTGTTGGGAGTTCAACATGACTGCTTATGCAGCAAAGCTGATACTGTATGCCCATCAACTCTTCTATCTCTGAAGGGTTCTCTTCTCACAGCTCCAACAATGAAGTCCTTATCACACCCAAAGGAACTGAAGAGTTTATTCATCCACCCAAAGCAAATTATTTACATTGCAAATAGCCGAGTGGCACAAAGGAATGACAGTTCTGATACTGTCTACAAAATACAGGAGTAAATCCAGACAATGTCCATGTTCCACCTCCCGAAAAGCTGACCACAAGATTTTACTAGATCTGTTCCAGTACCGGGCTTCTTTACTTTCTGTATAAGCATATACTGTATATACACACACACACACACACACACACACACACACACACACACACACACACAGAGGAAATCTTATATATGTAGTGAATCATAAGTATATACAGTAACTACAGAATAAATAAGGATACTGTATGAAGTGGAAAACGGATATGAACAGGAATATAAGCAATATCCATAAAACTGTGTGTGTGTGTGTGTGTGTGTGTGTGTGTGTGTGTGTGTTCTGGTTCTGGTGTAAATGTTCCTATACCTTCTCTTGGAAGGAAGAAGTTCATAAAGTTCGTGGCTTGGGTGAGAGGAGTCTCTCTGCAAAGACATCTGCTATGGTGATGGTGTTCAGTGGCGGTAGTTGGGTGCCAATGATGTGCTAGATGGTTTTCACCTTAATTTTCAGGGCGTCCCTTTCTGACACTATGGAGCTCCAAAACTAGACTATATAAGAGTTGGTCAGGATGCTTTCAATGATGCAACGGTAAAAGCTTTCTAGTATCTAGGGAGACAGATAACCTTTCTTCATTCTCCTTAGGAAGTAAAGTCTGTGTTGCACTTTTCTAACCAGATCCAAGATGTGAATACCTAGAAAATTTAAGCCTGGGACACGTTCCACTCTAGTTCCGTTGATGTAGATGGGATAGTGTCTTCTGATTTTTGATTTCCGGATATCCATTAAGAGCTCTTTGGTTTTCTTGGTATTACGGGTGAGGTTGTTGCTGAATCTCTGCATACAGTATCTCTGCTCTGAATCTGCATATTTACAGATCATCTTGAAGACATGTAGGGGCACACAAACATGGGTAAACAGGGAGTGAAGCAATGGACTTGTACCTGAATGTGTCACATACAGTGGTCACTTGGTGTACCTCAAGGCTCAAGTCTTGGTCAACAATTATTCAATGTCCGTGGAGTCTTTTTCCCTACTAGGCTGACTATCAGATTTTAAAATCCTTGTAGTTCTTGACTATTTTAGCTTTTGATTATTACAGTTGATTATCATCTTACATGGCTTAATCCTAGACATTAATCCATTGCTTTCAAAACATTAATCCATTGGGCAGTGAATATTACACAGCAGCAGGGAAAAACATTTCAAGGTCTTGTACATCATTGTGCGGTGTGCCTCAAGGCTCAATTCTGGCTCCTCTATTATTCTGTCACCACGAGGAATATGGAGTCTCTTTGGCACTAGGCTTATCTTCTGTGAAACTTCTAATTTCTTCTTCGTAAGGTTGCACTCCCTAGACTGACCTCGGTAAATCTCAAATCACATTTTTTTAATTCTCTTGTGAAGGTCTTATGTTAAGTCAGGGGCTCCTAACGTTTTTAGGTTCTAGTGCGACCACTAGGTTTTCAGTTTCTAGTGCCTTTTTACCGCTACCACTTTTGGTAGTTAAAAATAATATGATGTGAAATAACACCCCTCCCCCGTTATCACATCCCCATAAAGGTATCTCACCTTTTTCTCCCCCCACTAGACTCACCTTCAGTGAGTTTCTAAACTCTTCCAGTTCCTTGTCAGTGTTCTCCTCTGTAAGGTTGCGCTCCCTCTCAGCTTGCTTCAGCCTCGTGTCCAGCGTGTAGTTGTCGTTGCGAAATGCTAGAGACAGCTGCACAAAGGCATTCTGCAGGGAGAGGATGCATCTTGTGTCATTCGTCAGCCAAAAAAAAAATTTACATGCACAAAAAAAAAACAGGAAATATAGAGGTTTAAATGGAAACCAGTATACAAGGTGACTGTCATAAACAAGGTCAGAAACACAGAATGGAATGTTCTCTATGAGGAGGACAACAAAAAGAAAATATTGGCATCTGATATACCCAGCATGCCCTATAAACCTTCCAGGAGAACAATAACACCCTGTTATGCCCTTTAGTAATCAGCTCATTAGAGATGAGTTCAAAGCACAGATGGATTTAGAGATGCAGAAATGTCCTGAAAGCCCCTGTTTTTTTACGGTTATGACCAAAGCAAAGTACAGCAAATAGCCAAGCATGAATGTCAGGGATGGAAAAGCCACCGAGAGCAGAATACCAGGCCATGACCTTAGCCAGCTTGCTAGCGTCATCCTGGGATCCAGACATCGAGGCATGTCTGTGCTTCCACATAAGGGACAGGAAAGCACCAAGGACTTGCAGATTGGTTCATCCTAGATGGGGCTTGAGAGTGCCATGGATTTTTCCACGCATTAATATTTTCAAAACACTTTCAGGGACACGGTGGCAAAACACTAGAAAGTCTGTTATGACTCATCGCAGTGTCATTAAAAATGTATCCTTCGAATCAGCCTCGTAATCCCACCTCTAATAGGGTTTAATCAACTCTCTCTGTTGGGTCGAGCTTTCCGACCTTCCCACTCCGGCACGAAGTAAAGCTCCAGGACCTTTGGTTTGCATAAACAATACCCAGAGCTGAACTCGAATTCGAATACAAAGGAAATAAATTCTTTATACGTTTTATTGAGCTAATTGTTAATCCCTCAACAGTTACACATTATACTGATGAATACGCTACTGTTTTTTTTTTTCTGTTTAGAGAGTTATGATTAATCTCAAACTAATCGTAAGATTCCTTTACAATACATTGTCCATCCTTTCTGCTGTTCCATAATATCTTATCTTATTGTATTTATGCTTTAATACGCCTATTTATGCAAGTTAGTTGTTCTTAAAGTAGGGTTTGGAGAAGCACAGCCAGGGGTCTTTTTTAAAGCCTTAGAAATCAATCCACTATTATCGAAGTTAATACATTTATTATTAAGATTATTATGATTATTAGTCTATTATACAATGATAAATATCTCAACAATTAAGTCATCACTTTTTAGCAGCAGCTTGAACTGTAGGTGAACAATTCGGGAACAGAATGCCCTACAACTATAATAAACAGTTAGAATACGACTATATCGACATTTAAATAATGACGAATTAAAAATTACTGCAATCCCTAGCTATAAAAGTTTGTGAACCCATGACTAGACTATTGCTGTTGTGTTTTTCTGCTTTCATATTATCTAAAGCACTTTTGCTTATGTAGCATGTATAGGCAGATAAAATAGTTTATACCAAAGTTTATATTTATACTTCCTAGCAATTTTTTTTTCATTTAATTGTTACTTCCTTCTTTCAAGTTATCTTGTTTTACCTCATTATTCAGACCGTCTCATTATTCTCAACTCAATATTTAATACTCAGATCCACTAATAAGACAAATGACTTAAATATTAGGATATAATTCTATAAAATAAGTAGCAGAAATTAATTCGACACCCATTGAACTTCTGAGATAATTCAAAATAGTGACATAGAACTTGCAGTTCAGGGTTTTGCTATGTTTCATATGAAAAAAAAAAAAGTAAGAGGAAAGAATATCCACAAAGTGAAATGCCATGATGAGACACCCACCTCGACTTCTTTCTCAGTGAGCGGGGGGGCGCTGAAACAAAGGACATGGATATTTAGATTGTGGTTCTACTGATACAGATGGCAAAAATATTATATTGTATGTAGCGATATAAATATAGATTTCATAATGCACGTAATGCTCACCAGCCTGGTAAGCCTCTGTGTAGTTTGAGCTTGCGGAGCATGACGTCTGATATGTTGGGCATGGCGCTCTCTTTTGAGTCCGCGCCCACTGTGGACTCGGTTATCGAAGGCGAATGATCTGATAGTCACAACAAGCCATGTGTTATACATATACATATATATATATATATATATATATATATATATATATACACACACATACATACATACATA
>JAQMYL010000007.1:24640593-24653316 GCA_030014365.1 Clarias pachynema | reverse complement strand
TACTTGTTTAACTTTATTCATTTAAACACTACATTTCTAGTACTTTTTTCTCTTTTCTATATATAAATGAATGCCAAATCAGCTATACACTGCCACACATGGTCACCATACAGCAGATTTAAATTTAGACATATGTGCAAAACTCCATAAAAGGGAAAAACACGCTGAGCTCCAAATAACAAATGATGACTGAACGGTCAAAGAGTGCTTTCTATGCAATGCTTAAGATATATAAAAAAAATTACATATATTGTGATTCTTTTGTGTGGCAATTGATCTATCACCACACTGTGTCCACAATAAAAGTATTTTTTAATTTGTGTTTGCATTTGAGGTGGTAATACGTTGCAGTTCCTCTATAATCCTACAGGGGGTGCGTGCCAACCTATTCACACACTGGCAGGCAGCACAGTGCCCTGTGTCCTGAGAAATACACAGTGTCCTGTTTAATAAGAAATTATTGTTTAGAATTGTAATGATACATATACATACACACACATGCTGTGAGGTCCATCAATTTGGGAACAAAGGTTTTGGGCCTTTGACCTCTTAAAGCACCACAATGAAAAATGCAAGCAAACATACAGTAATTAGAAACATGTAATGTAATGTAACAACAGCCTTCAGCTGGTGCGTCTTTCTGCCTTCAGTGTTGTTCTCAGGAAGTGAAAAGCATGCTCTATTGGGGGACTGACTTGGCCAGTGAATAATTTGCCTTGGGTAGGTTTTACTGTATGTTTTTGGGTCATTATCCAACTAGAATATGAAACGGCATCCATTCAGTTTTGCAGCATTTGTCTGAATCTGAACAGAGAGTAGCCCTACAGATTTCAAAATTGATCCTGCTATATTTATTAACAGTCAGGCCGTCAATAATCACCAGTGACCTGATTCACGCCATACACGCTGCATACACTCCACCACGTTTGGCAGATGCTTTGGATCATGAGCGGTTCCTTTCTTTTTCGATATTCGCCATTCCCATTGTTCTGGTACTTTTAATTTTGACTTCATCAGTCCAAAGAATCTGGAAAAGTCTTATTGCAAAGTCTAATCTGTCCTTTCTATTCTTGAGCCTTACTATTTGCACCTTGTTGTGAAGTGTCTATTTACTTTATAAAGCTGTCTCTTGACTGTGGACCTTGACAATGCCAGGCCTACCTCATCAAGAGTGTCCTTGACTTGGGTAGATATTTTAAAAGGGTTCTTCTTCAACATGGACAGCATTCCACTAACGTCCACTTTAGTTGACTTGGGGCACGAGGCAGAGTACAGTCTGGACAGGGTGCCCATCTATCGTAGGGCACACACACTCGCACTATGGGCACTTTGGGAACGGCAATTAGCCTTTGAACTGTGGGAGGAAACTGGAGTACCCGGAGGAAACCCACCAAGCATGGGAAGAACATGCAAACTCCAAGCACACAGAAGCGGGAATCAAACCCAAACTCTGGAGGGGCAACCACTACACCACTGGGTCGCCTTGGGTGAACAGCTACCAAATGCAAAACCCAAACACCTCCAGGCTTTTGATCTGCTTGAATAGTCAAGCCACACATGGCCATGCAACTGCTTTTCAGCCATTTGTTCCATTACTTTTGAATCCCCCAAAATTTTAAATCCAAAAGGTAAGAAGTCATAGCAACTTGCACTTATTAAAAAATAATTTTAAAAAACCCTGAGCTAAATGAAGCTGATCCATGACTCATTGTTCCCCCATCAACTATGCAGCAGGAGATTTCAGTTCTACATTACATTATATAAGAGGAACAGTCAATAAAATTGCCAATACAATATTGTGCAATATCTTGAGATGAACTTACAGAGGACGGGGAGCTGGAGGCGCTGTCGATCTCCTCAGGGGAATCTTCTTCCTCTTCTGGCAGGGTGGGCATGGTAGGGGGAGTCGGAGGGCGAGAGCGAGTGCGAGGGAAAAAGAAAGGAGTGTGGGACTCCGGTACTGCGAGATGAAAAGACCGCGGAGAAGCTGGTTTAGCTGGAGATTCTGCTTCTTCACATTCAGCAGAGATTCCTTTCTGCACCAGAAGACATCACAACACACAGATATATAAAGCAAATGTTTAAATGACCCATCATATCCTAATTCACTCATCGTCTATACCGCTTTATCCTGAATAGAGTGTCGTGGGGGGTCTGGAGCCAATCCCAGGGCACGAGGTGGGGTACACCATGGACAGGGTGCCAATCCATTGGAGGGCACACACACACACTCATTTAAACACTACAGTGAAATTGTGAATGCCAGTTAGCCTAGTTTGCATGTCTTTGGCCTGTGGGAGGAAACCGGAGTACCTGGAGGAAACCCATCAAGCACGGGGAGAACATGCAAACTCCATGCACATCATATGCTTTTAAAACTAATTTTTAAAAGTTTTAATAGTCTTCAAAATGTTTGAGTTGAAATCCACCCCATATCCTGCAATGTATCCTGAATTGTTTGATTTTCTTTCTATTTCACTCCATTTCCAAACAAACTGTTTCAGTGTCTGTGGCTTGAACAACCCTTTGGGGAAGTGCATTTTCCTGGCCAATCAGAACACAGGGACTGGTAAGGTCCATGTTTGAGACCTTACCAAGCATTTACAACCCATTTATAGGCTTTTCCCACCCACAATTCTTAAAACGTTAAAGTTTGGGGGGCCTCCGACTGGCGCAGTGGTAAAATGCTCAACGGTGTTTCGGAGGAAACGTGATAGTCTTCGGCCCTCCTGACTGAGTGGTAGTAGTAGCCTTAATGTGGGAGCCCCCTAGTGACGGGGAGGAATTGGACACAACTAAATGGGGGAAAATCCCCGCCCCCCCCCCCCCCCCAAAAAGCAACAGTTTGTAAAAAAAAAATTTGCAATGAGCCAGAAGGAGGGTATTTTTTTGTATATGTCACAAAAGGGGAAAATCTGATTTGATTTACTCGTATAAGCCATAGCCAAACAGCATTTTGTATAATAGGTGGCTTTAATCAGGATTTTGCAGTTAGAAGGCATTTAGGCATCAAATATGCTCAGCCTTCACGTTTTCCTTATATCCACAAGATCTCTCTGCATCTACCAGTGGAGCCTGAGAGGAAATGGTCTCTCATGCAAAACCGATGCTGATCTGATACTGTACGTCATTACGCCCAGTACAGTACACGCAGTGACGAAAATAAAAATACCAAACAAGTATATACACAAAAGCAACAAACAGGCAGACCATGGCTCAGAGACTTACAGATTCTATCTTCCTGATAAACAAGATCCCAGAAATCCCTAAACAAGCCAGACTGCAGGAGTTCCAGCGTTTGAAGGCCGTGTTTATAAAGCCATAAACGTGTTTTAATCGTGTATCCCGGTTACACATAAAACAGCTCTCGCAAAGCGTTCTCGGAGATGGAGCTCGAAGAATGAAAGCCAAATTGGGAGACTCTACTTCGAATGAATTCCTGAATCTCTTGCATCTATTTTCATTTCATCCAAGTGCTACCTGAGCTATCTTTGGGCTCCGGTTAATCCAAACAACACAAAAAATGGGAGACACTGTTTCTGTTTCTGTGTTCTTGGAGATGGAAAAATGTGGGGAAGAAAAGCGAGACTGTTTTATGGAAAGATATACACTTAAATCAACTTCTTATAGCAGAAATCATGCAGAGAGGGCACAGGAAAAGGAATAGAGAGCATTTCCGTGCATTCGTGCGATAGCAAAGCAGCGGATGAGTGAAAATCCAGTCCATGACCCCTATGGCAATTAAAATCAAAATGTAACTCTTTTTTTCTCTCTTTTTTTTTTTTTTCAGCCTGTCAGTTTTAGGATATTTTTTTATAGATAGAACCTGGAATGCACGCAGCTTTCTACGTTTTTTTGTGTGTGTGTTAGTTTTCGTTTTGTTCTCGTCATGTCTGCTTCTTGTTATTTGCTGCAGAGTAGCACTGATCTACACCTTCCTGACCTTCTCTGTTCTGTATTAACTAGTCAGATGCCTTCGTTTTTTCTTAATCACATCTGCTGAAACTTCTGAGCTGGTAAGCCTTAAAAGGAAGAAGAAGAAAAAAAAATCAGATGGTGATTATCGAATCAGAAACAGAAAAAAAATAAGTCCATGTGTGTGGCGCATCGAGACGTTCAGTTATAATGATGATCACAGGTCAGCTGGAAAGCAACCTCGTACCTGCTGGACTTTTTCACCAAAGTGCATCTGGAGGTCGAATCACAGTCCACTAGTTACACCGATGAGCAGTTTAATCAGACTGACGACGTACACTTTAGTTTATTTTTACTTTAACAGCTTTCCAGTTTGTTAAAAAGGCCAATGGAATTGTTTTTTTTTAACCGGTCATCATTCAGGCCATTTTTTATGACTTTTCCTGAGTATCCAAGAAGTGATCTGTTTATCAAACATCACGGTTCTTTTTGGTTACTTTTACTACCAAAGTTTCCAATTGGATCCTATTTTTTTTTTATTTAGTACCATGCTGGCACCAGCGATAAATAATTGTACCTTGGCAGCTAGCAGTAATTTTCTTTGCCGATTGGTTATACTGTACAGAACCAAGTCACACAAACACATTCTTGGAGCGAAAATCTTTTTTTATGGCTTTATTGGTCAATTAATGGTTCTTTAATGAGTTTATTATCTAACTAGCGGTTCTTTATCATCTTATTAGCTAATTAAGGTTTTGCACCATCACCGTGCATCTCCAGGGGCCGGGTTCGATTCCCACCTCGGGGTCTGTATGCATGGAGTTTGCATGTTCTCCTCGTGTGTGGCAGGTTTCCTCTGGGTTCTTTGGTTTCCTCCCACAGTCCAAAGACGTGCAGATTAAGCTAACTGGCGTTCCAAAATTGTCCGTAGTGTGTGAATGAGTGTGTGAGAGTTGAGCGGAGGTCCTACCATGGTCTTAAAAAACGGTCACCATTGGCATCCACATCCTTAGCTGGACTACAGAGGTTCCTGGATGGATATGTTTTTATTAGCTAGCTGATGATTCTTCATGGGTTTATCAGCTAATTAACGGTTCTTTATGGTTATGGTATCTAATTAGGTGTTCTTTCTGAGTTTATTAGCTAATTATTCTTTCATGTTTATTAGCGAGTTTATATTTTTGTGTTAATTGGCTAATTATAGCTTCTTCAATGGTTTATTAGCTAGATACTGATTCTTCATGGGGTTATTAGTTAATTAGGGGTTCATTAAGGGTTTATTATATAATTAGGTTTTTTTTTATCAGTTTGTTAGCCAATTATGGCTCATTTATTAATTTATTATGATAGTAAGACTTCTTATGGATTTCTTAGGTAATTATTAGGCTGCCAGATTGAACCCACGTGATCTACTTGTAGCTCTTTCTATCCAAAAAATAATCAGATAAATATTCTACATTTCACTTTTCACTGTTCAGAAATACTTTACAAAGACTAATTTATTAGTTTGCTGGACACATTTAAGAGACTTACTGACAGCTTCATGGTACCGAGATGGCATAATCCAATATGGTACCAATGATTATTCTGGCCAATTATAATGATGGAAATTAACTGGAAATATCAAATATCGTATGAAAAACTCTTGGGGCATGTTTGGTCAAGTCCTTTCAGTGAAAAACCAACCAAAATGTTCCTTCTAGTTTTATAAATAACTAAAATGAAAATCACCAGATGACCGAGCAAATATTTGTTGAATAGTTCAAACGAATATGGACAGGCTTGAGGCATTATATGCAGTGTGCACTTGCAGGGTAAACGTGCAAATTTAAAAACCATAAACTCTGACATGCTTTAATGAGGGTGTGAGATCCCTGAGCCATTAAGCAGCAGTGGAAGTAACTGTTTACAGCTAGGATTTAATGATTGTTGTGATTAACATAAAGTCAGCTGACTTAAGAAGACAACATACAAGTCCTTACCTTTAATGCTCCAGCTGTTTCTGCAGCGTGTGTCTGACAGATGTCAACACTTCCAGCTTCATTTGCATCAGAGCTTTGTCTGGTCCCTGATTCTTGTGTGTTTGTCGTTGGATCCTTTACGTTCCTGTTTGTCTCGGCTCCTGGTTCTTCTTTACAATGTCCGCTTGTCTTCGATGCACCTTCACTTAAATGGAAGTTGAGTATTTGAAAAGTTTGGGCACACTGCTCCGGATCTGGAGAGCACTTTTTCTCAACGCACTCAAATTCCTCCCACTTGGTTTCTGAACTCCCAGAATTTGCTGATTCTTGGCTCCTTCCTGTGTCGCCCCTCTTATGGTCGAAATATCCGTTCTCCTCTAGCTTGAGAGTTTGATCATGATCGGTTTCTCCTACTGAAATTCCACTGACCTTCCTTTTGGCAGATTTTCTTAAAGCGTCGTCATCGTCGCCTGGTTCCTCTGACCTGAAGCAGAACCAGGAGGAAAATATTGGCCTTTATAAATACCAAACAGACCTTACTAGAAACGATTAATCACTGTGCATAATAACAGCAGAGAACGTATCCTGTTGTATTACCTAAGCAACAAAAATATGTCCCTGGTCAAGGTGACACATGGGTCTTTTATTCCAAACTAAAAGCACTCAGGTTTTTAGCAGGAACTCGTAGAGAGCCCCTAGTAATTAATCGGAGCTTCAGTGGGTGACAATGTAAACTCTGGTGTTTCTGCACAGTCTCACCTCTTTGCAAAGGGATTTTACATAAACACACACCAACACGACTCAGACTGCAAGAACTGGGGGAATGTAAACACTGACCCGGCTCTATTCTCCCGTGAGTCATGGTGCGTTCGCTCCTCGTAGGCAGCGATCAGGGATGTTTCCGGTACGGAGCCGTGAGCAGCTGCAGCAGCTGATCCTCTCTCACTGCAGTCGTGCACTGGTGCGTTTTGTTTGTGAACCAGTCCCACAGGAAGAGGATCTAAAAAGACAGGAACCTTAAGGAACATCAAGATGAGCTCATTTCCCTGCAGACTAAAAGTGTTTTTTTTTTTCCCCATTTAAGCTGTGTTAGAAAAAACAAAGCAGACTTTACACTGAAATAAGATGACACTTATTACAGTATGTGTGAATATGATGATGATGATGATGATGGAGTGCAGTACCTGAAGAAGAAGAGTCTGAGAGAACAGTAATTTCGCACTTCACCACCAGTTCAGACGAGTCTTTCAGAGTTTCTTTTCTATCATGTGTGTCCTGGGATGTGCGCTAAAAAACACACACACACACACTTTTGGATTCCACCGAGATCTTAAACACTTGAGTCAAAAATAAATAAATAAATAAATAAATAAATAATCCTCCTCATTTTCTTTAGTAGCTGTTGCTAAACTGGAGCCAAAGTATGTACAAGAACAGCACCAGAGAACAGTGAGAAGCTCCTGAAAGTCCCACAAGAGCCAGGATTCACTCAAATTCAATCTCGTACTCTTGTACACTATTTCCTTAAAAAATTAGAATGAATAATTAAAAAAAATACATGTATTTTTATTTATTTATTTTTAACTCAAACTAGAGCCCAAATGACTCATCTATACGCCTTTGTCCTGTATACAGGGTCGCGGGGAGCCTGAACACCATCCCAGGAGACTTAGGGCACGAAGCGGGGTACACCCTGAACGGGGTCCCAATCCATTGGAGGACACACATGCATACACATTTATTCACAAACTCCAGGCAATTAGGGAACGCCTAATCCAATTAGCCTCATCTGCATGTTTTTGGACGGAAACCAGAGTGCCCTGAGGAAAGGAATCGAACCCTCAACCCTGCAGGTGCGAGGCGGCAGCGATAACCACTAAGCCACCACGCGCAAATTGGTGTTTTATAATTGAAACTAACAAACTAGAATTTTATGACTGGGGATCTCGGTTATGCACTCTCATTAGCCTCACGACTGGGACTAATTTCCATGTTAGCCTTTAACAAATGGAAAAGCACTTAAATTATAACTAGAAAATGCATTCAAATTAGCATTATGACTGGAACTGGTAGTTATGCTAGCATTAATAGCTGGAACGAGTGATTATATCTGTGTTTTGGCTAGAATGAGAATTACCATGTAGATTAATGTTTTGGAATTGGAACTAGAGATTACCATCATCTTGATTCGAATTAGCATTTAAATTAGCATTACAGTATGTCTGGAAATAGCAGTTAGCATTAATAACTGGAACTAGCGCTCAACTTGGGTTAATGACTAGAAACAAAAAGGTGTGGCACTAGTTTCCATATTAGCCTTTTATGAATGGAACTAGAAGTCACTATATTTTAACTAGAACTAGAATTAAAATTAGCGTTATGACTGGAATTAGCAGTTATACTGTATTAACGTTAATACCTGGATCTAGCAACTATATTAGCATTATGACTGGGATGAGTCATGATCATTAGGACTAGAACTTCCATTTACATTAGTGGTATGACTGGAACTACAGTAGCCCCAAATGCATTTATATTTAGCCCTAGAGCTGACTTTAGCATTATGATTGTTAGCATTAATTACCGTAACTAGACTTTATGTTAGCATCATGATTGTCATAAGAGGAGCTATTTGCCATTAAATGAAGCATTTATATTAAAATTTAATGACTAGTAAAGACTTAACTGAAAAATAACTTAATATTATAGGAACTAGGCTCATGCTAGTTTTGTCTGATTAAAATGCAAATTCGTATATACAGTAGTACAACATAAGCTGGATTATAGGAAGCCATTTCTAGATCCTGAGAGCAGCTGAAGAGGAAACATTAGGCAAGTTAATAACTGAAGCAGTTATATTTAGCACATTGACTTTATTTGCAAGTTACCTAAAACGAACAAAGTCTTGTTTTGAGGTCATATCGACTAGATGGACCTTCGTGCACTTCCGTTTTTTTTTTTTTAGCTAAATAGCAGAACCCAGACTATTACAAAGAAGAAAATACTGAACTAAAACCAGAATTTGCACCCAGGCAGGCAGCACTGCTCAGCTACAAAAGAAAACCTTCAGAGAAGACACTCGCTGCACTTAGGAAGGCCAGGAATGAGACCCAATGGATCACTCAGCCCTGCGGCTACAACTACTGGCTAAACCTCTGTCAGATTGTCCAACTCTCCACTGACTGTTGCATCGTCCACGAAAGCATGAAAACCATCGGCCCAAGGTCAACTGAGATTACACCCTTGTAATCAGCCCCAATACCAGATGATGTCATGATGGAGTAAGGTTTTCGACTTGGTCAGAAGAAAAGGCGTCGCCACTCTGTGGCAGGGGACGGGATATTTTGCCAAGCTGCTGAAGATGATATCCAGTATGATGGCTCCTCTACTGTATTTTCATTTCTATAATTGTAAAGCTGCTTTGAGACAATATCCATTGGTAAACATGCTATACAAATAAATTTAAATAGAATACATTTTCCCTCTTTTCCCCCCCTATTTCCAATCAGATACCAAATGCGTATGTACTTGCTCTGACACTTTTTCGCATCTATTCCTTGCTTCAGCCAGTCAGAATATCTCCACACTAGAAGTGATGGAAACCTCGTAAAGCTTGTAAACCTCAGAGCAAAGACAAATGTATGGAGAGGATTAATCAGGGAGATGCTTTTGCAAATGCTGCTGCTCCGACTACACAAAATAAGGAATTCCCACAAGTCACCCACTGCTTCGCAAACTCAAAAAACACAGTCATGAACCAAGACAGCAGCAGCAGCATCCCAAGTGTATTCACTTGGAGATGGAGATTACATACTTAAGATGGTGGAGCACCTACATTGGTTCCACCATCTTCAACATTCTCTCTCTGGATTGCGAGTTAAAGGTGTAAAAAAGGTAAAAAGTTTTGGATCAGCAAAAGCAGCATCAGCATTGGCCTGCCCATCAAAAAGGGCTTGGGACAACCCCATGATGACCAACACCAAGACGTGAAACACAAACCTTGTACTCTTGGCCAAGAATCAGTCTTAGAGGAACTTTGAGCATCACTTCGTTAGAACATGTTCAAAACACGGACATCCTGGTACAGATGGGAATACCAAGCATGTTTTGTTTTGATCATCCGAAGATGCTCGAGCTGGCTCAGCTATGTTGACTGTATGCAGTACCGCCCAATCCCCAGGGACATTCCGTATGGTTAGATCGCCACTGCCGCCAGACCTTCAGGGAGGCCTTGGCTTTGTAGCAAAGACATCTAAAAATCTGATCTGATGGCTAGTGACATCCACCCAGCAAGGGAAGTTAGAAAAGCTGGAATAGATGGAGGCTTCTAAACACCATCGAGGCAGGGTTTAGAGGAGCCAACAGTGGAGGGAGAGCACAGAAGTTAGAGGGTGGTACCAGTACCAACAAAGTTGGGCGTGGACTACACCTGAAGCAGCTGCAACAGAGCCTGACGCTCTATGATCAGGTTGTTCAACTCAACCCCAGAAGAATCCCGGGTGCATCCTGTATTGCCTTATGAGACCAAAAAGTATTCCACAAAAGGTCCAGCTGTTTTTAGAAATATTTTACTTCCTGTTCTAAATTTGGAGAAGTTATACAGCCTACCATGCAACACTTTCCTGTTTCATTTTGATCTCATCATTTTACACAGAGGATTTGTCAGTTTTGGCCCAGATACTACTGTATATGCTGATCATCACACATGAGATCTATATTTAAATAGTTTGGTAACAGATTTGCCAAAATACCCTTTTGAAAACAATAGATGAGCCGAGCATATGACTCCAGACTTGATTGACAGTTTTGTAGGCATTTTAAACATCCCGATATAAACTGACATTTTGGAAACCCCGCCCCTTTGCCTTATCCTTTGTCCTGTGCTCTCATGATGACTTTTTTTATTTTTTTCTATTTAAAAGATCTGCTGATGTGTTGCCCTGACTTTCGGTCAAGGTATATGGAGAATATTTCAAGTACATTAAAATGTGAAATAAAATCTAACTTTATTTATTGTTAGCTATCGGTTAACTAGGGCTGCTTTAAAATAGTAATGAAAGAACTTTACTATAAAGTTCTACTATACATTAGTAGAACTTTATAGTAAAACGTACTACACATGTTTACTTTTTCACCCAGATTACTAATTATTACTTTTTAGGGTTGGTAGATTTATTGGTGGATCCAGCTCATTTAATACAATTATGTCATCCAGGATTTTAAGCATCATATTTTATTTCCCAAGTCTACGTGTAATGGCTGCAACATAAAGCATGCTGGTAAAATGTTAAACAGCATTTCAGCAGTGTAACGTGCAGACAGCAGTATGTTTAATCAAATCACATCTGTGCCTTTGCTGCTCTCTCTCTCTCTCTCTCGTCTCTCTCTCTGTGTCTCTGGACGAACTTCTCATTGACCAGAGCTATTTTTAGCCCATCCCTGCTCTGAAAAAGGTCCGCTCTCAGAAGAAAATAAGTCTGGAGTGGACGAAGAGGGTCATGTGGCTGCCGGGTCCCATGGGGTCCTCAGAGAAGCTCTCGCCGAGGCTTCATGAGAAAATGAACACCCGGCATTCTGTCTCCGCTGGTTATGTAAGCTGTTCCAGCTCAGCAGATTTGCTTACAATTTGGTTGTACATGACACATAGAGGAAGTGGTGACCGAGTCATGGCAGGTGAGCATCACCTTAAGCTTCATCATAAATGAATAACCAGCAGAGACAAGCTGAGCAAACATCTCGAGCCACCATAAAACCGTGTTTTTATAGCCATCATGATATGGACTGGCATGACGCTTGAGTTTTGGCAAGAACAGAAAACCAACACTGCATTCAAAATGATGTACAGTACACCACTCCGGTTCACTAATGACTTTCAGGCGTGACTAAGCTATTAAAAACATCATCAGTCATGTGTGCGTTTCTAAAAAGGTTCAGCTATCCAAGTATTTGTGCGAGCATGTACAGTAATAAATAAAATCTGCAGCAAAACTCTACCTGAAAGTCCTGTACAGATCACAGACGCTCCTTCTACTTTCTGTCCTCTTCTCTACTTTCTTACTCCAGCTTGTGTCTTTCTCCCTTTTCCTTTCCCTGACTTTTTTTTTTCCCCCTTCAACGCACCAGCCTCCCTTTGACTCCTGGGAGCTTTGACCATTTAAGGAGAAGGCTTTTTGTGCCTCTCTGTGCAGTTACTGCTGTACACTCTCTCTCGCCCGACGCTCCAGCAAGCTGCAGCTAAAGAGTGAGTGTGTCCCGTGTACCATCTCGTGCCTGTTTATACCCTGCTCCCACTTCAAGATAAGACACTGCAGGTCAATGAAGCAAAGTTTGGTTTAAACTATAGAAATTGTCGACAATCCTCGACAGCTGACAGCTAAGGATTTTTTTCCCAAATAAATAAAAAACAAAAAATAATAATTCTACATTTATTTATGCAAACAATGTTTTGTTTAATTTAATGTGGAAATTTGCAAAGTTGTAACAAAATAATAAATTTAATGTTTGACACTGACGATTATTTCATTAAAATTCATTCAAGAACAAACCACAAGCTGCTTTAAAAAGTTTTACAAAGGTAGTTAAACTACTGGAAATCTGTAATTAATTAATTATGATAATTATAACCACACACACAGACACGCACACGCGCACACAGCTGAAAATCTACTTGAGTAAAAGTCAGAAAGCAATTACATTTAAACAGTCACAAAGTGGAAAAAGAAAACCACTTTATTTATATATTTATTTAATTGATAAATATAATCTTGCACTGAACATGAATTTATGGTGTATAATAACTAGTTTGCTAATAGAATCAACTTAGAACGTGTGTATATATTATATGATA